>CM044434.1:17930428-17943041 GCA_024363595.1 Xenopus borealis | reverse complement strand
GCCATTGCTTTCAACCAAAATTACATGATAGAGTCATTTTGGCTGCTAAACGTATGGAAAGGGACTGGAGCATGAGAAAGTCATAAAACATTTAGGACCATTGAACTGAATTATATAGATCTGTAAAGTAGAATTTTACAGAGAATTACAATCCAGACTAGAAAGGAACTAGTGATACAATTTGCAGATACACCTTGTAAATCCATAAGAACGCCCATAAAAGATTTAATAGGAAGGTCATCTAGGGATTAAAGAGATAATGTCATCTTTATACAGATGCCTACATGACTGTCTTTCCAGTATTGTCTATGTATAAATAGATTCCGTTGGCTTACAAAGCTCTTACTTTGTTTTGACAAAATAATTTAGTTTTTCCAAATAAAGAAATGGGATAGGCAGGATGCACATTGTCATCAGGGTATGTCATCACTCTTGTATTATTGAGGATGAATGCTAAAGAGAGAGCAGTGTAATGTCTCTTCAAGATGAAGTAAAAAGGCAGGTTTGCTGATTTCAAACATACTGTTGAGCCTTCTGGGCAGTGTTTGGAAAAAAACAATCGTTGCTAGAATTGCTCCATGTGGAAGCTCCCAGCGGATGTCATTAATCCACTGCCTTCCTCATCTGCTGTATTTTTGCACTCCTAGAGACAGTTCCATTCATTACACTGGTATAATTAATGGAAATTTGAAAAGGGGTCTTGGTCAACCTTATTTGGAAAACTTCTGGCCTAAGCAACTGCAGTAAAGGCTCTCTACCTAGTACAATTTTTTTCTATGAATAACAGCTGTCGAATAGTGGAAAAGAGGTTCTCTGACAAAGAAAGGGTAATGTAGATAATATTGAAGAGATAGAAAAGCCTTAACTTCAATGTCATTTTGCCTTCCACTGACTTCAGTGTATATCAGAATTTTTTTAAGGAGCAGGGAAGGGCACAAAGTCCAACAACATGACAGATTGCATCAATTTTTGTACAATGCCCTAGGAGGACATTAAAGGACAAGGAGAGGCAAATAAATAAAATCCCATTGTTACTTTCTTATATGAAAAAGAAATGTATCTCCAATATACTTTAATTAAAAAACGTGTACTGTTTTTATAAGAAACCTGACTGTATACAGTGAAATTCTCCCTTCATTTACTGCTGTGGATAGGAATTGTCAGATGGTCCCTAACTTCTGGCAGGGAAACAATCATACTTATGAACAGCAGGGGGAGCACCTGCCTTACTTACCAGCCATGCAGAACTCAAGCAACTTTGTTTTGATGATGATCCCTAAGAAGCCCAGACCACACTGAGCATGTGTATGTAGTTTAGTCTTGCAAAGTTGTATAACAAAGTTACAAGATGACAGCCCCCTGTGGCCAACTTTGAAAGCATAAATCATTTGTTTGATTAGGCTTGTGGTGCAGTAAGTTCATGTTTATGTTTAGAATACAAAATCCAGCATTTACAGCCTTATTCTATTTTAGACTTTCCTTGCCCTTTAAATCAATTTGTCGATATTGTGGAGAAAAAAAATGCACTCAACTTTCTTAAACTATGTGTGTTCTTTAAATGTTTGTTTGAGTACAGGTATGGGATCTGTTATCCAGAAACCATTTATAAAGATCTGAATTACGCAAAGGCCATTGCCCATAGACTCGATTATAATAAAATAATCCAGATTTTTTAAAATGCTTTCCTTTTTCTCTGTAATAATAAAACAGTAGTTTGTACTTGATCCAAACTAAGATATAATTAATCCTTATTGGAAGCAGAACCAGCCCATTGGGTTTATTTAATGTTTATATGATTTTCTAGTAGAAATTACGGAAGGATCAATCATCCAGAATATCCCAGGCCCCCAAAATTCTGGGTAAAAGGTCCAGAGCATTCTGGATAACAGGTCCCATACATGTTTTAGCTTATTTATGAAAAAAGCAATAGTACATTTGCAGTTGCATTTTTCCATGGAAGAAAAGTCATACCCAATTGAAAACCACTGGTTCCATTCATTTTTAACAAGGCTGAAAATATTTAATGATTTATTGCACTGGGAATTAAAGTTGTTTGAGGCAGTGCCCACTAACTTCAATATGAACTAAGCATTTTTTACTTGCTGGGTTTTTTCATGCCTTGTTTTGGAAGTAGAGATAAAAGTAGAATGTTTAGCATTTTTTTTAATGAAAGCTCCATATGGATTAACTCTGGCCTATTGCGACCTACAGGGGCGTATCTCAACACTATAGTTGTATGTACCACAGATTAACTATGCAGACTAGTGTTTTGTGACCTAGAACAAATAATGCATTAAACACCCAGCTTCTGTTGACAAAACCATTAAACAGAGGACAACATCCTGCTGAGCAATTCTTTGATGGCCTGACTTAGTCACCGTCAGCAGCAAAACAATTCCTAGGGCTAGTTAGCTGTGTTGACCTAAAAGCTTGGCTTCCAGCAGTAGGGATGGGTGAATTATTTCGCCGAGTTTCACTGTGGAAATTATGCCCATAGACTTCAATGGGAGAAAAAAAATGGTGCACGTCAAAAAACAAAAATTGTTGCCCATAGACTTTAATGCATTTCACCAAATTTGCGCCGACTGTGAATTTTAGACAAAGCAAAACAGCTCATATTTGCCCATCCCTATCCTGCAGGTCTTGCCCCATTGCCCAGATTTGGGACAGGTACAAATAAGCAAAGGGCTGTGATTACCCCTTAAAAATATGCAAGTGTTCAAGTGATTATGATGAGTAAAAGCTGACATTACTCCCTACCAGCAGTTGGGAAGCCACTGGTACCAATAACCACTGTTTTGACTGCTACCGTTAATTAAACTTATGTATCCTATACCATCTTTTATATAATTTATAGATATGTACTTGGCAGAGATAAATGGAACAAACCATCGTGAAGCATTTATTTTGTCATCTGTTTAAATAAGGGATGCACAGAATCCACTATTTTGGATTCGGCCGAACCCCTGAATCCTTTGCAAAAGATTCAGCCAAATACCGAACCGAATCTGAACCCTAATTTGCATATATAAATTAGAGAGAGGGAGGGAAAAAGAGAGCCTTGCACTTCATGTGCAGCTAAAAAAATTTTTTTCCTTGTTTTGTGATGAAAAGCCATGATTTTAAGGATTCGGCCAGGCACAAGGATTCGGCTAAATCCTTCTGGAAATGGCCGAATACTGAACCGAATCATGGATTTGGTGCATCCGTAGTTTAAATGGTGGGAAACATTAGAGCACACCTGAATCATTTAGTTCATTAAGTGAATGTGGTAGTTGGTGTTCCTCCAAGCTCTTTTCCTCTGCAGCATTTTGTGGTACCGATGTTCAACTGCATATATTGACCCTTCAAGAGGCAGTTTTGATGCACAGCTCAATGGGATGCCATTCTGGTAAATGCCAGAAGGATTGCACTGAGAATCCAAGCTTTAGATGACTGTACCAAATGCTTGGCAGCTGCAAGTACGCTGATCATTTTACTATGAGATTTCCTTATGGCTGAATTTTCTTAGTGGCTTCATAGTGTGACCTGGTACCTGCAACCATCCATATTCATGATCAAGTCTCTTTCCCAATGGTTCGATCATTTCTTTTTTATATTTAGGTGAATTCTAGGGATGATTAACCTCAGCGAGACGGTCTCCCTATGCAACCGTAAGAATGTAAACGGTTGGAACCTTTTGAAGCACAGGATCTAAAAAAGCATAAAGAATCCCTTTGTAAATCTACATTTCTACCTTACAGTAATGTAATGAAGGGAACATTATAGGCTAATATATACTATATATATAATGGACAAGCCAGCAAAATAATGTAAAAGGAGAAAGAAAAGCAAATAAAAACACTGGGGGTGCCTATTTGCTAGGCAACATGGCCTTGTTACCCCTGGCTGTGCCTTTTCTTTAAAAAAAATATGTTCCTGTAGAGTGTGACACCTCTGTGGTTCCCTGCACAAATGTGCTCCCTAACTTTCATTTCTTTTAGTATAAAAAAAACCTCATAACAAGGACTGCAATCTTTCCATCTTGCCTCAACAATTACGCTGCTAACGCTTTCCATTTTGTCTTTTCCCCTGGCCTGCACCAGTGGAGATGTCAAGCTTGGGTAGAGCACAGAATATTCTTGCAAGATTAGCTTTAACTGGATGCTACAGTCCTTCCAGGAGAAAATGTAGAACATTAGAAGTCAGCAATAATGTTTATTATGACAAATTACTGCAGGGCATGCTTAAGGCAGTATCAAATTAAATATACCTGGATGAAAGTTTGTATGAGGTGCTGGTAGTGCAAGATAATAAGACCATTATTGTTGGAATATCTGCTCCATTGCCTTTGTGCACACTGCCGGAATGTGCTAGCTTTTCATTTTTTTTTTTACGGCTCTTTGTTTCTAGCATACTGGCTTCACAAGCTGTATCTTAAGCCATGCTGGGTCAGGCCAAACAGAGAACCATATTCATGAATAGATCAAGTTTATGTGAGAATCTGCTCCTTCGGTGCCCTCAATTTCCATATGAATTGTTAATAAAATCACAGCCTGAAAGCACATGATCGCATCAGTGGGGAAGTCATGCAGAGAATCCCCCAGCTAAGAAAAAAATGCTTTATCTTCTCTCATTCTTTTAGCAGCATTCATGGGAATTAAGCCTGGTTACCCCTCCCAAGCAAACCTTCTCTACTCTCACCCCAATCCCAACACTTGATCACAAGGGAACATATTGCAATCACTTGGCAAACAATAGAAGCACCCGGTGCAAAAAAGCAATCTATAAAACCCTCACCTGGTCAACAGTTGGGTCTTCACAGACACCTACCACCAGAGAAAATGATTCAGAGGAGATAATGAAAAGAACATCTAGTAGCTGATACATGTGCCTGGCAGCCTTTTCCCACAGCTTCCTGATACTGGCACAACCAGAGAGCAGACAAGACAATTAGAGGTCATACATGTTGAAAGGAGAACAACCATATGCCAATTAACTTTGTCTTCACACGGAAGAGCAGGAACAAGAGATGAGATCTACCAAGTGTGCCTTCATTTTCTCAGAGAATATCTAGGCCGATTTTTTTCTTCTGCTTTCATTTAGTAATCTCTATGTTTTTTACATCTACTCTTTATGTTAGACATAAACAAATCATATTATTTGTTTCTGTTGGAAAAGGAACATGTATTAGCCATTATGAAAGCTGGAGATAAAAAAACATCAAACCCAAGTAAAAGTCAAGGCTGCTGCCTTGGGTTAGCTTGGACTAATTAATCGATGCAAAATAAGCAACAAACAAGAGTAAAAATCATAGTTATAGCATTTGTCACATTAACAATTGACTATGATGGAAACAATGGAAAAACATGCTCCCACTACCTTCTCATTTAAATAATAGGGAGGAATAGGGAGAATGTCTTATGGCTTGAAACAGATCCATAATGTTGTAAATATACATACAGTTCTTACACAATAGATGTGAAAATGAACCCCAGGAGCTATAGCATGTCTATGACATTATGGAAGTACAAATATAATGTCCTGTAACCTGATCATAGTGCAATTCTATAGTAAGTTGTCCAAGGACTGTACTTCTTGTGGCTTGATGACTGGAATTTACTGATGGACATTTGCTTTTCTTGACATTCCAAATTAAAGCATGGACAGCCCAATAAATTAAAATTGTCTTTGTTCCATAGAGTTTGAGGTTGTCATTGTCTCAAGCATCCATGAAAACCTCACTTTAGTCTATGTTATAGAGCAAGCATTTGCCTGTAAGTGATGCAGAGACTCTGTTGTTTGTTTGTTCTTATAACTCAATGCCAAAGTTTTCCCAATTATCTGATCTCTCCTTATCTAGCCATACAATCACACATGGGCCTGTATATTACCAGGAACACACAGGATGTTAATTGCTTAATTAAATGAGCACCCACCCACCAAGGAGCATAGTAATCCAATCAGCTCCATATTGTATATCTAAAATTCACTATAATTAAAACAAACAAACTAAACAAACTGACCCAACTCCCCATACCAAATCCCCTTAATTTACCATTAAAACTTCTTGAAAGAATCAGTCACAATACAATAGTTTGTCAATCTGAATCATGCAACTTTTTTAATTGATGGTCTGAAAACTCGACTTATCAAATTGTCACTGCAACAACTCATATTTATTGGATTATCAAATGAAGACCAGCTGTAACGGCCCAAAACTATCGCGAGTCCTGAAGGTAAAAAAAATATTGTTAAAGGGACACCTGCCATTGACTTCTACATGGTTACAATGGGGTTTAGCTGGGTTATTTTAAGATTCTAAGCAGCTTCAGAGCACTATAAATCTCAAAATAATTCTAAAAAATATTTCCTCTACAAATTCGAGTTTGTCCTTTTTATTATTCATCTCTATAGGCTTTATTCAAGGAATGAAAACAACCCCTTAATATAAACCAAGAGCCTTTCAAATCCACCTGCTGTAGTTCAGATTATTAATTAGTTTACCTGTGCACTAACAAGTACATTTCCAGGATAGTATGCAGTTACTTGGCAATGGCAAACTGATATTTTCTTTATAGCATTTATTTTGTATTTTATTTCCCAGTAGGTCAACATAGGATAGCTAGTAGATACCACCTGGATGAACACTCTGAGCAGCCTGCCAGGTATTCAGCCTCCTCCCAACATGGAAGGATATCAGATATACTCCATATAAGCCAGTAAGTACCACCTGTTGACTAGGCCTAGTGTTGGTGGGTGAAAGCATCTACCATCACAGTTATATTAAAACAAAGAAATTCTGTCTTAGTTCAATGGGATATAGCATATATTGGGTATGCACACTCAAAAAAAGTATACCAATCTATTTTTATATATTATGGCAGTATAAATATACATCAATCAAAGTTGTAACTTATCAAAAGCAATATATACACGACAATATTGTCAATTATAAATACATACCACCCAGTTATATGTTTGAGGCAAAAAGGAGAACAACCAGGAGTGATTACACTAGCCAGTTACAGCAGTAATCTGTATTTAATGATTCTGCACTATGATAGCCAACACAAATCTGGGCTGAATACTCCTGAGCGATGATCTATTATAATAGATAGATTTATAATATGCAAGTATGGAATGCCTTACAGGTATTAGATCTTATTTCAGTATTTCTAATGAATAGTGTTAACACAGAACAGAGAAAATTACAATGAAACAAAGTGTTCTTCCTATGCTTACCAATGAAGTCAATTCATTTTATCCTCAGATATAGGTCAATTCATTATCATTGAGACAACACAAGTTAGTCTGTGCCACAAGATAGAAGTGTAGAGAAGTATTGAAAGAGATTGCAAACTTAGCATTCTCTTACCATAAAATGACAGCATTATGGTTAAAGTGTATGCAATTAACATGTCCTAAGCATAGAATCCCTTAAATAAAATTGATCTAAGATTAGATATTTTCCATTTATGTATCTACTGTACTTATTGCTGTTTTGCATCAGCAAATGTTTAATTTAGCCTTAGGTTGTCATAAAAACATTCATTCAACATTTACTTGTCAATGATTATCAATCTCAAGTCTACAAAAATGTCCATGTTATATATTTTATGTTTATACTTATATGTGCACATAAAATAGTTACAGATAAACAGCTCCATGTGATATTTTATGAAATGAGGTAACATCAACTTCAAGTTTCTAAATGAGGACTCAAGTTTTGATTACATATACTGATTTTTGTTTGTGATATCATGTTTCTGATGATGGTGGGTATCCCTTGAATAATGCAGAAGGGTTAATGAGGTTGGTAGTTCACCTATTTTTTAAATTCTAATAGACAACATGGATTTGAACCATCACCTGCTGTAAAGTGCAACTGCTCCTCTGAAATATCTGTGTGTTGTATTGGGACACAAATAATTCAATCATGTTGCATTGTTGTGAACCTAAGCTTTTCCTCAAGGGTTTCAATTAGGAGTGAATTTGCAGATCAACACACCAGATAGGATATATAATATGCATGAATGCCTTGTGGAAACTTTGCAGCATTATCCAGATAAAAAATGTCCACTGTGATTCCTATCTCAGTTTCTCTCAGTTATGGCTCCCCCATGAAATTCAATAACTTGAGTTTTATGTATACTTAAAACCGATAGAGGTGGCTTCCTTTTAAACTATACTGCTCTGGGACCCAATTACCCTCAAGATGAGTTCTCTAAGGGCGAGACATAAATAACATATAGCAAGACCTTAATGGAAACAGTCATATTTTTTTTCTTAACCTTTTATCAGTTTTTTTTCATGTAGATCATAGATAACATATAATAAAAGATCATCCTGGAAATGCTAATATCCTTATTTTATATGACTCTGATTTACAATAGTGCCAAATGGAAAAAAAAGGTTATGGTTTATTTTCATGTGTACGTTTAATTATTTTTGAAAAATTACATCAAAATTCTGCATACTGATGATAAGGCAATTAGTTTCTTTTGCCAATGATATAAACAATAATCTTCTTTGCTAAATTATATTTGTTGGTAACTTTATACTTTTATATGGTGGCATGATCTTATACATCATTGACAGTACCAGTGGAGTTTATAAAGATAGTCCAACCAAATAATAAAGAAATATCCTTGGTCCATGGTCAAATAATTATTTTCCATAATTTGGCCACCCTTATAACCTTGTCAAAGGCACTCTTAACGTGTCCAGTTTAATTCAAGCTTAATCATTTATGAGTGGTTCTCAGTATATAATCCAGGTACACTTATCTTTATCGGCTCATGGGTCCATGTTTTTGACTCCCTACTTTAATTTACAATTTAATTTCAGCGATACATTTGAAGTTCTTTATCTCTTATGTGGTAAGGCTTACCATTTAAACTTTACAATGATAAGAACCCCAGAATGAATAAAGAATGCAATATCCTAAGAACCTTTTTCCACTATTTTAACACTCCTGTAGGTCTCTGTGCCGTGTCAGGTTGTGACTATGTAAAACAAATACAACCACAGGAAGCGCATCAAGAAGTCAACCACTGCCATGGGATATTTACAATGTTTCCCATTGTGATCAAGGGATCTTGGCCTACAAAGACTGTCATTGTTTTGAATGTCACTAACACCCCATGTGTCATAATCTAAAAATAAAATGAAAGTAAAAAATACAGTGATGCTAAATATACATCTCTTTTCAATCACTTGGGTATCCAACACATACAAAGACAGCTGCAGTTTTTCCTTTATGAAAACAATATAAGCAAATCACTTCATCTCTAAACATATTTATTATTTATCCTTATCTTTTCTGCAGGCCCTCCTTCTGGGCTCATGGAAATAAAGAAATTGTATTTTTTCACCAACAGATTTCATATTATTAACTTGAGCTTAGATCGATGATATCAGTTAAATGGAGACTTCAAAAAGGCACTCACAAACATTGTTTCATTACCATTTCTTAAATTACCTCTCCACATGATTATAACCATCTGACTAAACAACCTTTCATTTTTATGTATTTTCATAGCTCCACGTTTTTCTTTGTAAATGTATTTCCATAAAATGAATCTCGTACTTTTCTGTTATATTAACCAGTTAATAGCTTTAGGCTCAGCACATTCCATACATTCTCTTGGATCCATTAGTGTGCAGCCTGGTCTCCCTATAAACTCAAAATAGGGCTTAAACTTAGCACCTCTTTTCCTTAGGCATATTAGAGAAAGAAGCCATGTATTTATATACACCAGTGTGATAGAAGAGAAATTACAAGCAGGGCTAGGGTTAGCCTATCTGTGTTGCCAGAGGATGCCATGCAAGGGTGGAGGATTATGTCATGGACAGGGCTGGGATTCCAGGAGCCCAACTGAAACCTTAGACTCAAGGTCCCCAAAATGTTTTATCTGTGAGCCACATTCAGTTGTGAAAAGTGTTGGAGAGCAACATAAGCACAAAAATGTTTCTGGGTGGTGCAAAATAAGGGTTGTGTTTGGCCATTTGGTAGCCCCTATGTGGACTGGCAACCTACAAGAGGCTCTGTTTGGCAGTACACCTGCTTTGAGGCCACTGGGAGCATCACCTAACATGTGAGCAACGTGTTGCAAACAAGCCAATTTGTACTCATCTCTTCACTCAATCTCTCTCTATTCTCTTATGGGGGAATGTAATATATTTCTCTAGCGCAAAAAAACATGGTTAGCGACCATGTTTGTGCCATAAAAGCCTCAACGTCTCTTTGCAAAGTCTGAGACTAAATGACTTTTCGAACATTCACAGTGTATGTAATGTAATTCGCAATCGCGATTTTTGTGACACAGTATTGGACAAAACTTCAGAGCAAGTGTTAAAGGTTCGTGTGCAATTAAGAATCACAATGCTATGAAAGCTTAGCAATGAATATTACAGATGAAGCCACTTTGGATTGTGCGTTTGACACAGAATAACTTAACTCATCTAACCCATTTATCCCACTTAGCACAGAATATTGTGTCACAGCATCCCATCCAATTAAAGAGTTCACCATTGAAAACAATGGGGCTTTGGTATGTTAATGAAAAGGTTAAATGCATTAAATGAGTTAAGATAACTTTAGATAACACAGTTTCTTCAATTAGCCCTGAGTCATGATGCATTTAACTCACAAATCCAAGTGGCTGCATCTATACGTTACAACAGGTGAGTTTCTATTCTCAAAGTTTCCATCTTTGCTAATTTTATTACATTTCCCCTATGTATCTTTTCTATACCTATTATAATGTACAGAAAATAGAGAATAGCCATGAAACAGAGCTAAATGATTAGGAACAGAAATGTCCACTGACACAGGGTTCCCACTGCCCACGGGGGGTTTTCACGTAATCCCAGTTTGCCATAATGGATGTCCTACCTCCACCCCTGTTAAACTACAAGTCCATTTGACAGCCATAAAATATATGTCCTTTAACTGTAAACAAGCCCTGTTTAGAAGTTAAATTAAACTGAGAAAACTTGAAAAGGGCTAATTGCAAATGAAATGGACGCTTACATCATGTTAATTTGTCTTTATAATTACAGGCTGTTTAATATTATCTACTGGCTTGGAAGGTGCAATGGTCTATATGCCTGTAGGGTTGCTGCAGAAGAAGCAGCACCAGTTCAACTGAAACTATATTGTTACTGACAAAACCTGGCTCTGTTATGTGATCAGTCAAATGTTTTCCTTTAACATTGCAGCCACATAAAAGGTAATTGCACATTGGACACTTTGGACTGTTGAAACATGGCGCCAAAGGCATGACAATTACAATGTATGTCACTGAGGAGTGATTTCAAGCACTTAGGTGATGCAATTTTGGTTTTCTTAAAAAACTCAAAGCACTCTTAATTATCCTGCATTAAAGAATGACCTAACACATCTAAACAATTGTGTCTAATGTGACTGTGATTTGATTTAATAGGTCCGATATCTGATCACACTGATATCAGTGATAACCCAAAATGTATGGTTCTCGCCCTATTGTGTAAGAATCCTTCCCAACATAAGGACCTTCAGCTCATGGGAACAATTAAGACTTTGGTCACACACAAAGGAGAACATAAAAATGTGGATTGCGTTGGAATGTTATATATAATTACTGTATGATTTAAAGTAAGTACAGATGGCTGAAATTTGTCAGCAAAATAACTAAGGCATGTTTTAACTTAGTGGACATTTCATGCTGAAACAATCATTTGTTAGTTAGTTCCTCAAGAGATTGTATGGCTGAATTTGTAGCATATATGAGAATATGGTTACTATACAGTGAGAATGTAGGACTGGCCATACCGGGGATGACTTTGATGTAGTTGGCCAACATAAATATATTGCAATATATGGACAAGCAATCCTTGTTTTGTTTAAAGAGTAAGGCATTTTTAGTATGAATTTTGTGGTCAGAGTCCCATTGCATCTCCGCTTAATGATTTAAAAATTAGTGGTGAGCACAACCTTTCCTTGTTTGCTATTCTTTGAAGAGGGACTCATTTTGGCAATGTATTTCAACCTCCTGCCTGGCTAAAGCTATCTTTGATGTTGCGCTCACACCTACATCCATATGGTCAAAACCTTTTGACTTTCTCCTTAGAGCACTTCCCATATTCAGTTTGTTATGTCGGTGTCACATAGGGGCAAATTTACTATTATTCCCCAAAAATAATTCGTTTCTATTCGATATTCGATTAGCATTCGATTTTCAAATGTTAATTGAATAGTTCTAGGCTACCTTTTATTCGATATTCGATCATTCGTCGATCGAATACATATCTATTCGTTCAGTCGAATGAATAAAAGGTAGCCTAGAACTATTCAATCATTCGAATGATTTGTACGAAGACTTCGATCATAGGAATCCTATTCGATCAGGACTTAGCCTCAGAAGCCTATGGGAGTGCTCCCATAGGCTTCTATTGCAATTCGGTAGGTCCAATCTGCCGAAGTAGGCAATAGAAGAAACTCAAAAATTTAAATCCTTCACTGGTCGAATGATCGAATGATCAAATATTCGTCCATTCAACTCTATTAGAATGTATTCGATCGTTCGAATAAATCGGCCCCACAGTGTGTACTTAATGCAGAGATTACACATCCAGCCTGTGGTGGAGA
>CM044434.1:17917022-17928677 GCA_024363595.1 Xenopus borealis | reverse complement strand
ACTAGGCTGGGGTAGAGGTTTTTATAGCTAAGAGTTTGGTTCTCCTTTAAAGGTACAAAAGGTAACAAAAACATGCATACACATACAAATTATATGAGAGGCAATGAAAATACTCACCTACACTGTCATGTTATCACATAGAAACTACAGTTACACACTGCTTTATTGACTCCTAGTGATGGGTGAACCTGATCCATTTCGCATATCCAAAAAAAAATCACAATCACAAAAAAACTGCCAAAATGCATTGAAATCTATAAGCGTCCAATTTTTTTGTTCCGCAAAGCGGCATGTCAATTTTTTTCACCCATTGGAGTCAACGAGCATCATTTTTGAGGCAAAACACTGTCAAAAATTTAGCCCATTACTATTGACTCTCCATGTCCAACAGGTAAATAATGTCAGATTCATACACCATTCCACAAGTGTTGCGCCTCTCAAACAGTCCCTGTACTTGCTACCAGTCATACACAGAATTTACTTCAAAATTCTAGTACTAACTTACAGAGTACTCCACAAAGTAGCACATACTGTATATATTTATATATTTCCTCCATTACCAAGTACACCTACAAAAGTAACCTTTGCTCTTCACATTACCTCATTTTCTCCTCCTCATTATTTCTTTACACTCCCGCACACAAGATTTTCACATTCTACACCCATCTGCTGAAATTCCTTCCCCTCTTCCATTAGCACTCCCAGAACCTACAGGCCTTGAAACATTCATGTATAACTCACATTGTTTTCAAGCTTCTAATCAAATACCTTTACAATTTGACCTACATTATTTCCTATTCTCTCCCTAATGCTCACTAGACACTATCTTGCTTGGCAGGACCTCCACAACCACGTCTCACTCCCATGTAAACAATAGTATTGCATCTATGATAACAAAAGAAAATGTACAATGGTTTCTCAAAAGTTTCTCTTTAAATGACCTCACACACAGGGATGTTTTATGTATTTTTTTAAGATGACCTTGTAGTCAAAAATAAGGAAACCCAATTCGGTAGCTTTGATCTGGCAAACTAGGTGGTCAAATAAAATTTTAAAGGGGAAGTACTTCGACAGTCGAATGATCGAATATTCGAATGAAATTTTATCCGAATCATTCGATTCGATCGAATTGACAAAATTCACTGGTCGAAGTGGTCTTCTAAAACTTTCGAAAATTTGAAAATCATGTTTTTGAAATTTCTATCGAACTTTGAATCCTTCATGTGAATTTTGTAAATCTGCCCCTGTGATTATACTTGTACACTAGGCTTGATAAAGGGCTCAGTGGAGTCTGAAACGTTGCCCTCTATTTGTATACACATGGGCTAAATAAATCACGAAACTGCTTTTTCACTTCTATCAGTGTGCTGCTGGTTTTACTCTACATGGAATAGTGGGCCTGAATGGCAGGTCATCCAGTTTAAGCACCTGACACCCTCATTCGGGTTGGAGCACTCCATGACTCTAAATCCAGAATGCCCAGGACAGGGGTTTTCCAGATAATGGATCTTTCCATCATTTGGATCTACTAGAAAATCATTTAAACAATAAATAAACCCAATAGGCTGGTTTTGCCTTCAATAAAGATGAATTGTATCTAAGTTTGGATCAAGTACATATATATATATATATATATATATATATATACTGCAAAGAGGAAAGGCACATTTTTGGACTTTATAAAATGTGCCAGCTTAGACAGGTTAATGTCCCTGTGGCTGTCTCAAGTGGGGGAGGCATGTAGGCATCCTTATTCTCACAGCTTACTCTAACATAATTGCATTATTCAGTTCTGAAGTTAGGGATTTGCAGAGGACAGAGGATAGGAACCAGGGAATGAAAATAGGTTAATGAGAAGCATAGGATAGCCAAATTGAAACATTAATAGTCTGAATATAAGAATATATAGAAGTTGTATAGGTTGTTCTCTGATTACATTGGCTTTGGAGTGAGTGCTTAGATTTGTTGCCATGAGTAATTCATGCCTAACAAAAGTGAGAACTAATTAATGAACAAGTTAAGAAAGTTGTTTAAGAATGCATGGCATAAATAGTAGCTACAGAGTAGCTTCATGAATAGCCCATAATGATGATGAACTAATACACAAAATACTACATCTCGCTGGCATTCTCAGAGTACTGCAGAGAAAGCCACATACATTGACGATAGATATTATTTTAACTACTCAAAAACAATTATTCACTATGATTTAAAGTTGCATTTGTCAAAAATTCTAGAAGAAAAATAAGAAGTTTTTCCTCCCTCCCCACAGAAAGCAAAAAAAAAAAATAGAAATCTCTGTAAATGAACATCTGTATAGCATTTTTAGTCATCAATAATCAATGTCTTCTATCAAAAAATACAAAACACCTAAATATTGAGTCATAGCTCTCATTATATTAAGTAACAAAGAAAAAAAAAACTCAAAGTTGTCTTATTTAATAACAAAAAAAACGGAAATGCATCTTCTGCTAGAGCCAACATGATGAAAAGGCTACCCTTCTTTCTTTTGTCATTGGATAAAAATGCGGCCAAGAAATTTAGAATAATGGCTTACTGTTGAACTGAGCTGAGAAAAAAAAATGGAAATTACTTTCTCAATGGAACCCTAGTAATTATCTAATACTGTTAAATGTCTCTACCAGGGGAACAAGGATAATCAAGTCAATTGTTGGCTGCCTTGGACATCCTTTGTTCTTTGATAAATATTTGCCTTGCATTATAAGGTCTGCTGCCTGTAGCCAGAAAGCAAATCTACTTGTTTCAACACAGAAAGCATTTAATTAAGTTTATTTCTGATTTCTAATGCCCTCATGAGATGATTAAAAAGCAAGCAATAAGGTAGAGAATAAGACACCTGCTGGCAGTAAACAGGGAAGAACAAATGTCCTACAGATTGGAAACAAGGAAGTAGAGCCCCCCTGCTGTTTGGTAATGGGGAGGAAGTCATCTTCTATCAACTGGAAATGGCTACAAGGAAAGAAAAGGGAACATGAAATGGGCTGTGGAATCACGTTGGCGGAAACAAAGGGGCCACACATTGGTTAATGTAATGAGACCATTATTGCTCCTGAAAGCATTCAGAGCTTGAAATGAAAGTTCTAAAAATCAATTGGTGGGTTGTAAAAAAAAAAAAAAAAATCATTATATATGTATCTCTCTTCTATTATTGCTATTCTTAGTACCATAACAACAATGTAAAATGCATCCTCTCTAAATCCATTCAGGTGACTCATTCTGATCCACAATTATCCAAAAATCACTGATCTAGAGGAATATTTACATGGATTGTAGTTCATTTTTATGAACCAACTGGTTCCATAACCAATTTTAAATAAATGAAATTAATAATAATGGAATCTGTCATTAGTTTCAGCAATGGGCAGTGTTATATTTGGCTGAAATGTTTTTGTTGTTGACCCTTGGTTCATTGTAGAGTCCTTTCAATAACATCTAAACTCAAATGAATATTAAAAAAATACACACATTTCTGTGGACAACACCAAAATTAGGTGCATGCTATTGTATTGTTATTACTGCCCAGTAGCACAAGTAGGAAGTTACAGGCGGAAAGAGAAAATACATTTTAAATGTTTATACTATAGGTCTCTCCTCTTTGAGATGATTGATAGAGTGCAAATAGTTTTTACCTATGACTATGAAGACTATGAAGATTTTTACCTATCTTTGTTTCTTTCTTATGCAGCCTTGCCTGAGTTGTAAAACACAGAAAATGGGTAGCAGGAGGGTGGCACATGGACATCCCTTGGAATGCCCCTAATTTTATCATTTGGTATTAGCAAATCTTGTAGTTAAAGCCTACTTATGGCAGGTGTTAGCATTGAGCAATGCTGCCTCTTATAGTCTATACCACTCTTGTATGTAAAAAGGCTTTAGGGTATATTCATTTACTGGAGTTACTGGTCTTTTATGAAAGCTATATACATTTTCACTTTTGCACACTACAACATATTGAGTGCTTATTGAGTGCCTTCAAGCATACCTCCTACATGGTGCAACAAAGCAGCTGCCTAACAGAGAACACATTGGTGGAAATGTGGGGGAAAAGGCCTCAATGTCCTTTAGTTCAACTCTGACCTAAAAGGTTCACGCTGGGGAGAATAAAAGGTAATTCATTCGATTTGCACACTTAACCCTTAAAATATGCCCCTTGAGAACATATTATATAGAATCTAATGTCAAAGGGTCAGTTTTCAGTAAAGGAGGATCAGTAAACTAAGAGATAGTTTATGGAATTAGTTATGTTATTAAACATATGCAAGCTAAACATTTTCACAGCAAAGATTCATGTGGAACACAATTTGTCAGGATCAAAATAAAAATGCAACAACTGCTGCTCAGAATTGTCACTTGTTCTTTTATTGCAGCAATTCCAACTCACGTCCTTAATGAGGTGCATTATCCAGCCCAGGAAACCAAATGCATTGTGTGCAGGTAGAATGTTAACAGTGCTGCTCCAGCAGAATCCTGCACTGAAATCCATTTCTCAAAAGAGCAAAAATATTTTTTTATATTTTATTTTGAAATCTGACATGGGGCTAGACATATTGTCAGTTTCCCAGCTGCCCCAGTCATGTGACTTGTGCTCTGATAAACTTCAATCACTCTTTACTGCTGTACTGCAAGTTGGAGCAATATCACCCCCTCCCTTTTTCCCCCCAGCAGCCTGACAACAGAACAATGAGAAGGTAACCAGATAACAGCTCCCTAACACAAGATAACAGCTGCCTGGTAGATCTAAGAACAGTACTCAATAGTAAAGACCCATGTCACACTGAGATGCCTTCAGTTATATTAAGAACAAAAAACCAACAGCCTACCAGAAAGTAGTTCCCTCCTAAAGTGCTGGCACAAGTCACATGACCAGGGGCAGCTGGGAAATTGACAATATGTCTAGCCCCGTGTCAGATTTCACAATTGAATATAAAAAATCTGTTTGCTCTTTTGAGAAATGGATTTCCATGCAGAAGTCTACTGGAGCAGCACTATTAACTGATGTGTATTGAAAAAAAACATGTTTTCCCATGACAGTACCCCATTAAGCAAAAGAGAACTACAAGGTCACTTGGGCACTAATTTTAGTTAAATTATTAAGCATACAGTTATGGGAGCTGTTATCCAGAATGCTCAGGACTTGGGTTTTCCATATAGCGGATATTTCCATAATTTGGATCTTCATACCTTAAGTCTACTAGAAAATCATGTAAACCAAATAGGCTGGTTTTGTTTCCAATAACAATTAATTATATATATATTAGCTGGAATTAAGCACAAAGTACTGTTTTATTATTACAAAGAAAAATAATTATTAAAAATTTGGATATAGTGGAGTCTATAAGAGATGGCCTTTATATAATTCTGAGCTTTTTGGATGACGGTTTCCAGATAACGGATCCCATACCTGTATGGTACAAAACAAAATTTTTGCAAAGCAAATATTTAGCATCTGATTACTAAGTTGCTTTGTAATTGCTCCCTTCTCTCCACATACATAGGTGATGACTCTATAGGGTGGGCTTCAAATACTTCTCTTCATAATTTCCCAGAATCTGTAGGCAGTGTAATATGTTTTATCATTTACCCTAACATCTCATAGACAAATTGGTTCTCATTGCTAGATCAATAATATGTAATGTATGATCACTCTAGACTGCTACATGGTTCTTCTTTGAATTACAATGGTTCTTTAAATAGAATGTGAATAATGTACAGGTCCAGGACATTCACGTGGACAACTACATTAAAATAAAGTATTGTGTTGCATAAAAAATGGCATTAACTCAAGGGATGAATACATTATTTTCCATTTTTATAGGTCCCTGGCAAGGCCTCACCTTATGCATGCAGTGCAATTTTGGGCTGAAGTTCTTAAGAAGGATATAAATAAGCTGGACGGTGTGCAGAGACGTGCAACTAAGTTGGTTAGAGGGGATGGCAGATTTAAAATATGAGTGTAGACTGTCAAGGTTGGGGTTGGTTTCGCTGAAAAAATTACGCTTGCAAGGAGCATTGTAGATGGATAGCGGGGAATATTTTCTCCCATAAAAATGATCAACACACCAGAGGCCTCCCCTTCAGACTAGAAGAAAAGGACTTTCATTTGAAGCAGCGTAGGTGGTTCTTCACAGTCAGGACAATGAGGTTGTGGAATGCACTGCCGGGTGATGTTGTGATGCTGATTCTGTTGATGCCTTTAAGAGGGATGTGGGTGATTTCTTGAGCAAGCATAATATCCAAGGCTATTGTGATCTTAAGATCTACAGTTTTGATAGATATTGGTATATACAGTTTATTAATGTGAGTGTAGGTCTGTATGAGTATATGTGCACTGGAGTTCGTTTGATGTGGTTGTCCTTGATAGACTTTTTTCAACCCAACTCAGCTATTTAACTATGTGACTCTTCTTACATAACAGGTACAATTTACCTCCACCAATGCCCCATTTGTTTTTAGCCCTGGAATAGGGTGCAAAGATCTGGGCACAATATTACATTGAGCAGTAAATATTGTGTCTTGTGAACACTTAATCCTTCTAACTTGTAAATTGAGAAGAAATTATGAGCTCTGCTCTGACTGAGACTAAGACTAAGAGTTATAAAGTGCTGATGCCGGGTCAAAGTAGAGAAATGTTTTTGTACTTTTTAATTAAAACTAGAGTCCATGATTATTTCTAACAGGGAAATTTGATGGCAATAATTTTACACGTGGATTGCTCAGCATGCAAAAATAAGTAGTTTTCCTCAGAAACCCACTGTGTGTAGATCTCTTGTCCTACCCATGTGCGGCACATTCCCTCTCAGGCACAACTTGTGTCAGTTTGCACACTTTTTATTAATGGTAGAAACGCACAAGCATTTTTCGTTGGATCAACGCCCACCGACAAAACGCACGTGACAAATTGGATGGAGTCGGACGCATCAAGATATACTTGGACTGAATGAAAAGTCGGAGGTAACAACTACACGGTCCAACTGTCGGATGAAGATGCTGCTTGTTGTGCCACATTCGTCGTGTTGCATCAGATGTAATGTAGTTTTTACCTTCAACGTTTCGTTCAGGTAGAATCTTGACGCCTGCGTCTCCATCCGACTGCATGTGTTTTGTCGGCGGGTGTTGATCTGACGAAAAATGCTTGCGAACATCTAACCTTTATATCTGCACCTAAAGTACCTGGTTTGCTCCTCATTGTGGCAGACAAAATTACTTTGGGATTTTAAAGAAGTGCAATCCCATTTTTATTCTGTTACACGTGTGTTATTAATTTGTCAATAAATTATTGTAAGACCCCTGTTTGAGATGAACTAAAGAATGTGCTGTCCCTGTATCAATAAATGATGATGATGATGATTTGAAGGAAATAAAGGGTAATTAAGCAGAGTCCTTTTGTTTCACTAAAGGAAAGATGATGACTTGACTACATTAGATATGTTCATCTTTAATGATGTAAACAAAAACAATCACTTTTTATAAATCATCAGAAATACTTGAGGTACAAACTGGTGAGATTTTATGGTGTTCCTTTAATGAGATGACTAGTGATGAGCCAATCTGACCCATTCAGCTTCTCGCTAAATTTTCGAAACTCCAAAAAAATGTGTGAAACATCGAAAAATTAGCAAAAATGCATTGAGGTCAAAGGGAGGCAATTTTTTTATGTGTGACAATTTTTTACACGTGTGACAATTTGTTCTCACCCCAAATGCAGTAAAATCTATGGGTGTTTTTTCTTTTGGCCACTTTTTTTCTCAGCAACAATTTTGTCTCTGTGATTCTTTTGTCCAAATGCATTAAAGTTAAGGGGTGTTTTTTTCTTATGGTGCCTTTTTTGTCCAAGTGACAATTTTGTCTTGGCAAACCTTTTTGTCCAAATGCATTAAAGTCAATGGGTGTTTGTTCTTGTGGTGACTTTTTTGTTTCAGTGACAATTTTGTCTTGGTGAATTTTTTTGTCGAAGTGTGGAATTTTGCCATGAATCCATGCCTGGTGAATACATTTGCTCAACCCTAGAGATTACAGTTCACTTAAGATGTGTTACTGTCAATGTCATAATAAAGTCTTCTTGTATATTCTATAGAACTCATTGAAAAAGAAAATCTGCATGTACGGACTTCAAAATATTGTTCTTTCAAATAATCCACACTCTCCTTCCCATAATTACATAACGTAAACTACTATGTATCTTGAAGCCATGGAAAATGTTCTACTGTATAGTACAGTAATGTTTAGACATTCTTGTCAGAATGTTGGGAATTGAACAATCTCCATTTCTCCTGTCAGACTATCAATTGACTGACATATTGGTGTACAATAATGCCTTGGAAAAAAGGCACCTGAAAAACCTCTTTGTTATAAAACACAGAAACAGGCACCATGTGCCCTAAGGCGAAGTCTATGCTACCTGATACAGAATACACAAACACTATCTATTATTTAACCAAGAAATATTGAATACTAAAGTATTCTATAAAAATATTGTATAGTATTGGTTCAGGGACCAAAGTCAATGATGGACAATCTCGGTAAATAAAAGCTAGAAATAAAGGCTAATTAATATTATTATTATATTGAATATTTCCTTCCCCACCTTATAAATATCATTCCATTGTAGCTTGATAAAAAAGGTTTCTTGTGAAATGGACTCCACAGTTCAGTGAAATGAGAAATGTTCCTATCTGGACTCATGGTCACCTCCACAATTGATCATCAATCATTACTGAGAAACAAAGTATATTGGATTTGGTTGTTTGTTACAGTGCAACCTAATTGTATGAGTGAAATACTGATTTTAATTGTTAATTATTATTAGGCATTCATTTCTTTTTTACAAATACTGGTATCATTTGGTAAGATATATAGGTATAGTCATGCCATAACATGGACTAATAGTGACACCTTAAATTATCTTGGATCTCTTGGTCTACATCAGTGATCCCCAACCAGTAGCTCATGAGCAACATGTTGCTCTCCAACCCCTTGGTGTTGCTTCCAGTTGCCTCAAAGGTGTTTATTTATGAATTCTAGGCTTGAAATTTCGGTTGTATGAAAACCAGGTGCACTGCCCAACAGAGCCTCAATGTAAGTTAACAATCCACATAGGGGCTACAAATGGCCAATAACAGCACTTATTTGGCACCCCAATTATTCATACTTGTGTTGCTCCCCAACTCCTTTTACTTCTGAATGTTGCTCATGGGTTCAAAAGGTTGGGGATCCCTGCTCTACATGAACAACTGTTTTTGTATGATGTTTTTGGAATGTGGGAAGCTTTGGTTCTGTAAATACATTTTCAGTCATCATGATGGGAAGCTTATCCCCCAAAATGTCATAATTCAGTCACTTTATGTGGCTGATAATAAATAGTATAGGCCCAAATTGTGTCAGATTGTGTGGATGATATAGTTGTTTGTAACTGATGCTACATAAGGCTTCTATGGAGAATACACGAAATTTGAAAATTGTGGAGATTATGTTTCAAAACTAAGCATCAAGGGCCAGATTTACATAGTGGGTGCCCCTAGGCCTGCTGTTGTTTGTCACCCCTGTCCACTCCCTTTTATTTGTTCAAATTCCTCATCAGAATGGAGCAATGGGAATAGGCACATGGAAATTTACATTTCTAAACCAATGTGGGTGTGGTTGGGCAGTATACCGCCCCCTAAAATCTTGCTGCCCTAGGCCCAGGTCTAGGTGGCCTCTCCACAAATCGGGGCCTGTTTGCACCATTGCACCTCTACATCCCCCTCTAGCACTTCATCAATTATAGTATATTCAGAATGGCAGCGTCAGACTGAGGGTCCCGGGGCCCACCAGGGCTACTGCCTCAGAGCCCACCACAACCCCTGGGCCCCCATCCCAGACAAAAAGAGCCCTCTGACCCCCCTCCCCGAGCTGCAACCCTCCTGCCGGGGAGCTCAGTCTGACACTGTAGAATGGTGCACACTGATTTACACCCATTATTGTAGCCAATTAGTGTAACCCAATACTTAAAAAATTAATTTGTACATGGGTTTAGCATGGTTTCCCTGGGTGCTCTGGTTTACTCACAGTGTAAACTGGGCATAGTGTATTGAGTGTAAGGGAAGGTCACACAGGTCGTTTTTAAAACAGCACGGTCTAGTGTAAATACACGGATGAAACCACATGTGCATGATAATGTGCATTTTGAGCCTGTCATTTTATTTTCCAAACATGCATTTCTGGGGTTTTTTATCTTGTTACTCACAATTTGGCTTGGAAAAGCCACGAGGGGAAAAGCAACTTCCATGCAAGATGTAACTGGACTGATCATCAATACACAATGAAATGATGTCACCAGCAGACAACGTCACAAATGCGTTTATGTGCACTTCATCTTGCAAGAGTTTAGCCGCCATATTGAAAATACTCTGCGTATTTCAGCAAAGTGCATTTCCAAACCTGCGGATCCCATAGAGTTCAATAATATGGTGTTTCCTTGGTATATTGGTGTTTCTGCTGAAAAACACAAATACTGGCATCTTGTGGTTAATGTTGGTTCTCAAACGCCCATAATATAGACATGGGACCCCTTATCTGGAACCAAAAGAAACTGAAGGGACCACACACCTTACACTCCCAAAATTCTCCTTCTCTTGTGTGCCAATGACATTCTTCACCCCTTATCTGGAAACCCTTATCTGGTTGCCGCAATGTTTAAATTTTTTTATCAGACATTGATTTATTTGTCCAGTATGTCAGGTGTAATTGTTCTGTATAAATGTCCACCCAAATGGCCTGTGGGAAAGCTCTGGCAAGGAAGTGAGCCTGTTAAAAGACAAAGGTACTCTTTGTAAAGAAACAACACTGTCATTATGAAATGTAGAATGATAAATATTCGACACACCTTTATGCCTGGTGGCTTCTATTACTGCATGCAACGCAGTTTGCTAATTCCTAAGAGGAAGTGCTGAGCACTGCATTTTATTATCATACCTACAGCTTCTATTTAGGAAAACCCGTACTTTGCAATTTTCTGTGAAAACGAGTAAAGATAAATATGTTTTATGATAAAATGTTTATTCATACATCTATTGCAGGGATCACTAACCTTTTGAACCCATGAGCAATATTCAGAAGAAAGAGTAGTTGGGGAGCAACACAAGCATGAAAAATGTTCTTGGGTTGCCAAAAAAGTGCTGTGATTGGCCATTTGGTAGCCCCTATGTATATTGTAAACCTACATTGTGGTTCTGTTTGGCAGTGCACCTGTTTTTTATACAACCAAAATTTGCCTCCAAGTCTGGAATTCAAAAATAAGCTCCTGCTTTGAGGCCACTGGGAGCAACATCCAAGGTGGTTGGAGAGCAACATGTTGCTCATGAGCTACTGGTTGGGGATCACTGATCTATTGTATTATAAGTTAAGAATTCATATGTTAATAGTGCTCATTGACAATGCCCCACCCAGCGTGCAAATAAATAGAAAAGCTATTTTCTTAGCATTTGCCCACTACGTATGGCATTATGCACATAGCTGCAGGTCTCACTGGCCTGTGCCTCGAATCACATGCTGTCTGAGTTAAGGTCCCTGATGCACCTGTGATTTCTTCTAAGGCAAGACAAAGGCGCTGTCACAATGGCACATAAATGCATTTTAGTCCTTAAAGGAATTCTGTTA
>CM044434.1:17897749-17915084 GCA_024363595.1 Xenopus borealis | reverse complement strand
TTAGTGAATTCCCCCCATAGAGTAGTGGTAATGCAGACAGCACTAGAACACCAGGTTCCCGGGGTCAACTCCAGGTAGGTTATAACAATATCAACCCGCATGGTGCATGAAAATCTAAAGGCGCAACAAACTGTCTATATTATTAATTACTCATCAGTGTGCTTTAAATCTCTTAATGGGAAAGGGGGACACACATGTTAAGTGTAGCCCTCTGAAAATGGTCTCTTCCATGGATTTTCATCTGCAAAGTACAGAAAGTAAGAAAAAACACACTCAATTCCTGTTGTGATTAGCGTGCCATAAAAGCCATTGAGCGGGTTTATTATTCTGTTTGTAGAAACAATTGTCCCTCAAAATTCTCTAATAGTTGAGTTGACAGAGGTGTATTTATAGATTTTGCTCCTCTAGACAATTTATGGTGGGGCCCCAGAGCCTGTGGGGAAATAACCCATCCAAATATTCCAGCCTAATTCTGCACAACAAACCTTGCAAAATAAAACATTTCATTGTGTATGTTCTCTTTTGGCCCTCTAAGAGTGCTGCCCTGGGTTTGGCCAGTGTTGGCCTTCATGGTAAAAATCCCAGTGATTTACAGAATGTCTGCATTTTCCTCCAAAAGGTTCTGCTGCTCTAGTCACAGGTTATTTGACATAGTCACTTAAGGGATTTTTCAAACTGCTCTCGCATTATCTAGTTCTACCACTTGCCCAGTTTGTGATAGCTTATGTCTGGTTCTGCTATAATAAAAGAACCTTTTCACTTAAGAAATAAAAGAAAGAAATTGCTATTTTCTCCATAGAGCAGCTGTAACAACAAAGCTAACACAACTGATGTTTGTTTTGGCGTTTCACTGAAAAAGAAATATTTGGTCATCAAAACAAATGTTTAATTGAACCAAGTAAGTTAAGTATGCTCATCTTCACACATGTAGAAGACACTATACCTGCATGAATTAAAGATGTACACATGTACGGACATCATATTCCAACGCCAGATTTGCCGCCATTATTTTACATTGCTTCTGGCAGAATTTACTCTAAGAAAAAACTCATAAAAATGTAAGTTGTTTTTTACACGGCAAAGCCTGGAAATGTGTGGTCTATTATGCTGGGTTTTTTTTTTACACAGCATAATAATTATGCCCCTTAGTCTCAAATGGGGGAATTCACAAAAGTGTTGGTAAAATAAGTGACCCAGAAGTGGTGGTCGAATAATTTGTAAAATGTTGTACAAACGGCAAGTTCACAAAGGCAGATGTTACCATCTCTGAATGTCTCGCAAGTCCTACAATTTTCTAAAATGTCGTATATCTTTTCATCGTACAGACGACATTTTACAAGACTTTTTAAAAGACATTTTCATTTTGGAGAGCATAATGTGTCTGAAAAAATGTCGGGAAAAAAAATGAGTTTACGAGTAATTCATAAAAATGTTGGGGAAAGTGGCGCTAAAAAAAACCATGCCCATTTAATTTCAAAATTGTCGTACGTGTCTGAAAATTGGCGGGGAAATGCTCTGTGAATTTGTCGGCTGTTGCAACAACACTTTCTACGACATTTTTTAATTCCCGACACTTTTGTGCATCCACTGGTTTAGGGCCAGTCATTCCCTCTCTCTACGCCTATCCTTAATGTGCTTCCTCCTCCCCAGTTGCAGGGTCTGTATCACCCTCTATTTACACCACTGGCTTCAAACAGAAGCTTGGGGTGAAAAGTCTTGGTCTTAATTTTTAACACATGGGTTGAAATATGTGTTCTGTATTTCTTTCTGTCTGCTGTTGTAAACTGTCCCTATGGCTTTAAATCTCCTAGTTGCTGGGGCCTGGTACATGTATCTAAGTTACCCTTAGAGTTAGTGAACACTACCTGTTAGCTTTGATATACTGTAGCAATTGGTGCTCTTCCTATTTGGTCTCCATCCTCTGACCCAGGTGTATTTGTGGATCAAAGTGTCAATAAGGCCTAGTAAAGAGTCCTGCCCTAGAGGGACAATTCTTCTAGAGAAGTGGGGGGATCAGGGACCCCATGTCAGTTACAGGGCAAGTTTCCTACATTCGAGGAATGTAACATAGTGAGACATAACTATGAAGAGCAGCCTTGTGCTCCCCCAAAGGTTTGATAGCTTGAGGCATCTCTTCCTTAGGTATCACTGATCTAAGGTGAATGATGAACGGATTCATTCTTAGGGGCCTAGTCATTAGATAGATAGAAACTTTATTAATGCCGAAGGAAATTATTATGCCAAAGTTTGCTCTCTTAACATACAATCACACAGAATGCACATGTTATACATAATATAATAACATACTGTATAATAATAATTATTATGTATAATAATGTTGTACATAATTACATTATGATACATAAATAACAAACAAACACTAATACCTGCTTAAAAGAGAAGAATTAAAAACAGCAACAGCTGCAGGTAAAAAAAATCTCTTATAACCATCAGTAGTACATTTAGGTAAAATCAATTGATTACTAAAGGAGCTACAATATGACTCCAAGCTTTCATGTAAAGGATGAGAATCATTTCCCAAAATACTCATTATCATCTTCTTCTCTAAAACCATCTCTAAGGTCTCTAATCGTATTTCCTAAAACAGAACCTGCCCTCCTAATCAATGTAAAAATATATCTGCTGCCTTCAGTCAACTTCCCCAGCACACCACATTTAAAAACATAACACTAGCTACCCCTGAATGATAATGATAGCATAATCTCCTTGCAAACATTGAATGATCGTTATCTTCTTAGGCAGAAAAGCCTACTCATGCCCTTCCTGTATAGTACCTCTGTGTTTCTGGTCATGTCTAACCTATTATCAGTAAAAACTGGTTGAAGGGGCACCCATTATTAATTTCTGTATATTTCCAAACTTTTGGGACTAGGAGTAGGCAAGAGGGCTGTGGAAAGTGTAACCTAGGGGCCTTACATCTCATTAATCTGCCACTGGTATTGGGCACAAAAGTCCCCGAAACCAATACATCTGCACTGACAATACTTTCATTTGCTGCACAGAGATGGTTTGGAGGTGGGAGGTAGACAAATGTGAAATGAAATAAGAACTAACATATTCATTTGATTATACCAAGAGATAATAAAGGCTTTATCGACTTAGCAGGTGGTGACTGAAATATGAAAACTAAGCAACATGAGGTATATTTGCATATATTTACTGTAAGCAAACAACAACTTTGAGTGTATAGTAGAGTGCTATAGTGAAAAGTTAATGGAGCTCCCTACTTTACTTTCTAGTAGAAAGTCACCTTATGTGAAGCTGGCTACTACAATCTTCTAGATAAAGAATTTAATCAGATCACTGTAGGTAAACAATCAAATTACAGACAAAAGGAGCAAAGTCAGAATTTTAGAGGAAAAGATCAGTTGGCCATACTGTAGTGAAGAAGCTCAATGTTTTAGAATCCACTGGGCCCAAACAGAACAACTTTTTGTTTTATTACTTACATGCACTGGCGCAGACTATAAAATTTGCAATCTTTTTCCACTGTCAGAAGTTTCCCCTTAACACTTTTCTGGGTTCTCAAAAGCTATATTGAATTTGTGCAAAGGAAACACATACATTTTCCCATAGAAAATTGTTTTTTTGTTAATGAATTTTCATTACATTCACCCGTTTGTTTTTTAAGTTGTGAGTCTATTGCAGGTATAGGGCCCGTTATCTGAAAACCGCATTATCCAGGAAGCTACAAATTACAGGAAAGCCATCTCCCATAAAATCTTAATTTTAATCAGTTAATGAAATTTTAAAAAATTAAAAAAATGATTTCCTTTTTCTCTGTAATAATAAAAAAGTACCTTATACTTGATCTCACCTAAGTTAGAATTCATTTTATTGGTGGGAAAACAATCCTGTTGGGTTTATGTAAATGATTTTATTAAAACTTAGGGTTATCTATCAAAATCCGAAAAAATTCTCACAATTTTCTGAAAACTACTCCAACTAAATCTGCACAATTTCCCCCCATATTTATCAATACATTTTACCGAATATTTCTTGTGTGGGGAAAAAATCCAATGAAATTGTGAAAAAATCCGAACACCATGACTTTTTCAATACCACAACTTTTTTTGGATTTGACACCCCCAACACCCAGTCTTTTTGAATACCGTGACATTGACTTCTACATTAACTCAGCAGGTCTAAGTTGGAGTACTTTTTTTTTCTGACCTCATATTCACATTTCCCACCAATTGGAAAGCAGGAACCAACATGGCGGTTCTACTTGAAAACTAATGTAAACAGAAAGTAAATTTGGCCACAGACAGATCACAATGGCAGGCATTAAATCTCCTGTCCTAGTAAACTGACTATACTTGGGTTGCACGGGATGCCAGAGTGACGAGGAAGCTGAAAAACTTATTCTTGACTGGATCAATCCAAAGAAAAAACATCATCTTGCTTTTTGGCTGGCAAAATGTACTTCTTGCACATTTACAGGGATATTGTAACTAATCAGAGAATGTGCACTGCCAGGACTATAAAATAATCCCTGCATTTCTGTACATAGTATATAAGTAAAGTAAGTTACAACACACCCATGTGAGTTTCAGCAAGACAAATGATCGCTCTAAGCAATGACAGGTTTGTTACTTCATTTTTTCCCTTGTATTGTGTTGCAACTTCATGCATTCCAAATTGTGCCATTGCCAGACTTTCCCAGTACAGACAGATTAAGCAAAGCAGCCAGGGTTGTAACCATTGTGACTTCCTAGAAAGCAGAAAGCTATGAGACAAGCCCACAAATACATGTTTTGCTGTTGAGCAATGTAGCGGCTTACAAAGAATGTATACATTTGAAACTGATTATGTGGATGAATGTCCTGAGTCTTTTCACCAGCTTTGCAGACTTGTACAAAGCATTTAGAAAGGGCAACAGTGACAGGAACCATCTGCCGCGTATAGAAAGTTATTTTCTGCACATATGGTTCTAGACTTTCCACATGTAATTGTAAAATGCCCTATTTTTTCCCCTTTATTACCTTGTATTTTACGCCGAGAAAATGTAATACAAAACATGTGCAATGTGGAGGTGCTGAATGTATAATACACTTCTTTATTTGAAGTTATAAAACTACAAAAGAAGAGATTCTTATACAGGATTTAGTTGAACCCAGTAAATGCTGAGCTTCAGCACAGCATAATGTTTAGAGAGGACAAAATCACTTACTCTCTAAGGGTGATTTTAAAATGAATGTGGTGGTGTGGCTCTCCAGTTTTATTGTCAGAAATAATATCCAAGACTCTATGCTTCAGGTTCAAATTCAAATCCTCACAGCATTTGGCTGTTGGTAGGTTGCTGAAATGTAGTACAACTTCTGGACAGCTACAGGTAAGGTTATTCGGGCAAATACTTCTAGCAGATTGAGTGGCCACAATGGTTAGTACTACAGTCTTGTAATATTGGGGGGGCAGTCTCGTAACATTAGGGAGAAAGGTCCCCCAGCAAAACAAATTATTTAGGCCCCCAACACCCATAATGGGAGTAGTTTGCACCCTTAGCAGCACATCTCCTTCCCCTGCACATACACACTTGTGGTTGTGTTGTGTGGTAGTTACACCACTCACTGGGTTCCTTGGTTTAATTTCAACCAGGGCACTATCTTCCAGGAGTTTATATGTTCTATGAATTTTTAGGTGGGCGTCTGCTGGGTAGTCCTGGTGGACCCAGGTGTGGGCCTCATGCTTTTAAACATTTGGCCTATTCATGGCCATTCCCTATTTCCATGAGAACAAAGAGGATAAATAGATGTAACAATAGTATGTAAAGAAAATAAGAGAATAGAGGTTGAGTGAGGAGAGGAAGAAAAATAGTACTGAGGATGGGCCCTTGGTCTAAGGTTTTTTTGATGTGCCCTTGATCTACTGGTCCTGGGATTTCATCCCAAACTCCAAAAACATACAAGAGGATTAATTGGTTCCATGTGATGTTGACCTTATACTGTAAGTGCAATAGGGAGGGACTGATAATAATAAAGTACATCCACTAAGGTATATTGCTTGGTACTTGCTTGAGGGTTCCACCCTCCATCTGCATTAGACATTACTGTTAACTGTACTCCCAGTTTTCTTAAGATTAAGATTCTTTTTCCAGAATTCTGGAGACCAAGGCCAAGCAATAAACTGAAATATAATGTAATGCATCCCTGAGCTCTAGTGTTAAAACCACGTCTGTTTCCTCTTCCCTTCAGTTCCGGGTTAGCAGCAAGAAAGGAAATCGGGGGGGGGGGGGGGGGGGCGGCGAAAATATGTTACCCAAATTTTATAAAAGCACAACCTGGCATTGGATTTTGCCAGATTAAGGAGTGGGTTGCTGATTCCCCAGAGTCCCAGTTGAGTGATCCAGATACTGGGATGCCATTGATTGTTGCCCAATTCTCATATCTATATCAACTACAAATACAGATAAACCATCTGAAAGTCCTTTGTGTCACACTCAGATGTAGTTTGTTTATAGAATACAAAAATAAGTTCATGCATTAATATTGCTAGCTTTCAGTATACATGAAATGGGACCATTTACTTTTTTTGTCGTTCTTTTAGGAATTTCAGCCTTAGCTTTCTCCCCTGACATTCGTCGTCCTTAAATTTAAGTACAGATTTTTACATTATTTAGATATACTGTGTTATGTATAAACTTCCCCCTCTCTGAATATTCATTTTATAGGAAATTGTAAAGTCCATGTATTTAAAGAATACAGGTTGCCCCCATACAGGATTTATGTAACCCTAAGGGAGCCTGGCACAGACATGCGGATATTTTCATACAGAAATATCTAAAGCTCAGGAAATCATAAACACTCACAGCCTAATGTATTGAATGCAAATCTAATTACATAGATAATAAGTGGCAATGTGTATGGAGATGCATTGTCCTTATTACTATAACACCTTATAGCACTGCTTAGATTCACTTTCTAAGAAAAGAACTACAAAAGTAATGTCAGTTAATGTAATGTCAGCTGTGATCATTGGGAACAAGGGCAAAAATTAATGGATTTTGTTCTATAACTTGCTGGGGGCTGTTTAACTTCATATACAGTTATGGGATCCATTATCCGGAAAGCCCAGAAAGTTCCAAATTACGAAAAGGCTGTCTGCTTATCCAAATAATCCCGAATTTTAAAAATAATTTCCTTTTTCTGTGTAATAATAAAACAGTAGCTTGTACCTGATCCCAACTAAGATATAATGAATCCTTATTGGAAGCAAAACCAGCCTATCGGGTTTATTTCATGTTTATGTGATTTTCTAGATTTAAGGTATAAAGATCCAAATTACGGAGAGATCTGTTATCTGGAAAACCCCAGGTCCCGAGCATTCTGGATAACCGGTCCCATACTGTACAGAAAGTGACGCTTTTAACCTGTTCAGTAATTTTTGTTATTTCCATTTATGAGTGTATTTTCTGTGTGCGTTTGACATTTTGATAATGAGTGTTGGATCTTTATTTTTTTGGCTTAATGAGAATGGGATAGGGCCCTGCTGCTTTATTCAGATCTCAGCTAAATCAATAGAGATTTTTTTTTCCTAATATGACAGAGGCACAAATAAGTAGCATGTTTCTTTAAGATAAAGCCGACCCGATAAGGCTGAAGAAAGACATCTATTAAACATTTATCTCTTCCAAAGATAGAACAGAGGGAAACAGATACGGGACAATTCAAGAGACAGAATTATTCTTGGTTCAATAAAAAAAAAATCTTTCTATAGTTAGGATACTATTTCTATTAAATGTTCCAGCGCTTAAAGGATTTTCCTGGATATTTTCATTTCAAACAAGGACAGGGATTCCTGATTCTTGGCGGCAGCAGATGGATCACAAAGGCCCTGACCCCTTGCACTGCCGAGAATTCCCACACAAAGATCTTCTTCATAATAAAGGCAGCCTACATTTTTCCATTTTCCCCCCCCCCAAAAAAAGAGGGGAAAATCTACTACTACTACCACCCCCATTTATGAATGTGAATTATGTCGGTACCATGGATGAGGTCTCTTTATGGATGAATAACCTTTCAGTGTGCTGCCCAACAGCTGATGTTTAACCACATCTGGAGGGAGCTGTAGTTCTACAACATCACAGGTTGCCCACCCCTGACTCAAGAAATGTGAGACCTAAAATATTTATCTTGCTTTAAAAAAAAAAAAAAATTCTGAACTTACCATGTGATCACTGAAGTACAGTTGTCAGAGAGTGCTGCTCCATTCCAGATTTTTTCAGCAGTCGCTTTCAACAGTGCAGCTCAGAGGAACCACTTCTTCAAGAGCTCTGGCTTATTTGCCTGTCATTCAATCTTAGTCTGGCTGTGTGTCTGTGTGTGTGTGTGTTGTGTGTGTTGTGTGTGTGTGTGTGTGTTTGCAGCAGTTGCTCAGGCAGTTGTCACTGTGCTCGGTGATCACTGTTCCATAGGGAGAATGACAAAAACTCTGTATTCCTTGATGTTCCTGGAGGACTGAGCAGAAAGCAGAGAAAGCTGCCGGCAGCTCCAGGAGAGACAGAGAGAGGGAGAGAAGAAGAAGCTGCGCATATTCTCAAGTCTCTGAAACTTCCTCTCTCTCACCAGGCTCAGCTCAGCTCACCTCCTTCACAAAACTTTGGAATGTGAAAAAGGGAGGACTCAGAAAGGGGCCCCAGTCAGACAAGCCTTTCTTAATCAATTAGCTTGCAGGCATTACTTGTGACCTGGGGTCACACAGCAGAAGTGTGTGGAAAGTGGTCCCTTAAAACAAAATCAAAATCTGCTCTTTTTACCTTTTTTTTTTTACTGTATTTCGGGCAATATCCCCCTTAAATAACATAGCATTATCGTAAACAAGGTTGCAAAAGCAAGGGTTACAGAATAAGAGGGCACTGTTCACAAGAGCTTACTATCTGAACTATAGAGGAAGCAGACCTTGAGGCTACAGGGGGACTCAGAAGGTATAGGGGCCCCATGAGGCTCTAATTCATATACAATTTCAATAAATATTGGTAAAATAGGTCAATCTCAAGACATTTTGTGGGCCTGAAATATAATTTGCCGTGGGGCCCAGTACTATCTAGTTATGCCACTGTATCTAAATGAATGAGATCTATTCTAAACCCCTTTCTCAGATTGATTCTGCTGAATTACATATAATATTGCCTGCTTAGTATTATTATTATTATTATTATTAATAACATGTATTTATATAGTGCCAACATTTTTTGCAGAGCTGTGAAGTAAACGTGTTCATACAACTAAATCACATGAATTACATAAAACTCATGGGGGCAAATTCACTAAAGCGTGAAGCGTCTAATGCTAGCGCTAATATGCCAGTGTGACGTCATTTCGCAACTTCACAAATTCACTAACACGGACTCTGGCGAATTTTCTCTAGCGAAGTAGATGGACTTGCGCAACTTCGAACCCTTACGCCAGGCGAAGTTGCAAACTGATGAAGGATCAGTTCCAGGTGAAGTTCAATACAATAGATAGGAGGTTGAAAAAAAATGTTAAAATTTAAAAAGTCCCAAAAAACGCTGGCGTGTTTTACCATTGGAGGGATCGTCTGAAAAAGATCCATTTATTATTGGGGGGGGTTACCCTCCTTCCCCCCTACGTTTCCTAACATATGGCAACACAACTATACAGGGGGCACATGTAGGGCAATAGGACAACTTTATTTTATTTATTAAAGGTTTCCTGGAAAAATAGAGTGTTCATCTATTGCAGATTTTTAGGCGGTTATTTCCAGAGTGACCTTTGCCAAAACTTGACATCAAATCCGGTGTTTGGGCAGCAGTGTTGGACTGGACCAATGAGATACCAGGAAAACTCCCAGTGGGTCCAGGTGTCAGTGAACCTCTTGCTTTTCTTGCCTATTCCATGGTTATTCTCCGTTTCTTTATGGGAAAAATGTTTAATAATGGAAGAATATCTTAAAGACTAGGGGGTATATTTATCAAAGAGTGAAGTTAAGAGTGATGTTCCACCACTAGAGGGAAATTATGCCGCTCTCCATTCATTTCTATGGGATTTTGAAAGGCCTATTTATCAATGGGTGAAGTTCCGCCACTAGAGGGAAATTCCGCCGCTCTCCATTAATTTCTATGGGATTTTAAAGGCGTATTTATCAAAGGGTGAACTTTCCCTTCACCCATTGATAAATAGGCCTTTCAAAATCCCATAGAAATGAATGGAGAGCGGCGGAATTTACCTCTAATGGCAGAACTTCATTTTTTGATAAATTTACCCCCCAGACACTAAGGAGGTGAAGTGTGGAGAGGAGGAATAATAGTTTGGAAAGTGGGCCCATGTTCTAAGGCAGCAGTGTCCAAAAGGTAGATGGGGATCTACCAGTAGATCTTGATCTGGTGATCAGTAGATCTCAAGACACTATCAACAAATAACTTGCCTAAATTACCCTTCTCATTAATTCTTTTCATTCAGATATTTATTATGTTAAGGCTACATCAGATATAGTTATTTTTGGAATATAATAATCTAAATTCTCTTATAACTTAATATAATGTTTAAGTAATATTTTCCATGGAACAGAATGCTAACAGTGAAAGTATGGATGTAGATCATGATGGTACATAGTATGGATGTAGATCATGATGGTACAATATCACTAAAAGTAGACCCTGCATTAGTAAAGTATGGGCCCTCCTGCTCTAAAGTTTTCTGGTGGGGCCCCTAGCATCCCAGTCCAACAGTTTCGGGCAGCATAAAATAAAACACACCTTGATAACTTTAAACCAGGGGTGCCGAAAAGGTAGACTTGGATCTACCAGTAGACCATTTTCACGCATTAGAACAGTAAGCACTATGAGGAGATGCTTGCCCATTTTTCAGGCCTGAAATCCACTCAGTACCCTGGGATGAATGCCATTCAGTCCCAGACCTTTGTATATCTAAACATGTTCTAGTCTCTATTGAATTTCCTTGTACATCATTAGTTAAATTACTACAATTAGGACTATTAAGAAGGGGAAAAAAGTGTTAACGTGTTAAAAGAACACTTTTATCATCCATTACATAAGAGTACGTTTAGACCCTACAACTAGTAACAAGAAATGGACAAATCTATTTCATATTATAATTGCATTTATCAAATAGTATATACATTATAGTAAGCTATATATCAAGTAGTTGGTAAGTTTACATTGTGTAAATGTACAGTTCATGTACTGTGTTCTATAAACATAAAGGGGACTACCGGTTGATCTCCTAAATGTGTATGCGCTAGGTGGGAGGAGTTTGTTTATGTGCTGGAAGGCCAGGGACCATGAAGTTGCACCCCTGGTACTATACTACACAAAATAGATAGTTTTTGTATTGTGCTTACAGTATATTGTTGCAGGTCAGTCATATACCCTTCAAAGTATCATTGACTAGGATTCCATTGAAAAAAAAGTACAACTATCTGTTGCCTTAAATAAAATAAATGCATGTTCAATTCATCCTGCACAATGTATCATATGGTGCAAAGTGTACGCATTGTAGATATATATATATATATATATAGGTAAATAGAAAGAAAGAGAGCTATATAGATAGTTCTTGCAGTGTACCCAGTGGAGTTGCTCATAGCACACTGGATACGATGGGTTGAGACTGATTTACAATGAAGCCCTTTAGTGTTCAGAGTAGTAAGGTGGGCCAGATATTGTCCCACCCAGGAGAAGAATGCTCCTCTAAACTGTATATAAGTTGTACACAAGCCCTTGAGTATCACTGATTAAGCCAAATGAATAATAATAAAACATAATGCATTACATATATTCCACATTGGCATTAATGGTCCTTCCCTCACTGCCAACAACAAAAATGTTTATCCCCTTGGCTCTCTGAAACAAAAAGGTTAAAGTTACTTCACTAGATTCGAATGGGGAGCATCACATTTCACAGCATAATGGGTCTTGTGTTCTTTTGGTGTTTGTATATGGAAGTCACCTCATTCAGTCTCTTGGACTGCTGTACTGAGATTTGCTTTGTGGGTAAGTGTAGGTGCTTTAGTAGAATATGTTGGCCTACTCTAGGACAGCTTAGTGAGCTGTAGGTTAAAACAGGAAAACTTTACCCTATTATAGGGTATTCCTATCTTGAATAAGTGATGTATCTGGTGTACAAGTATTATACAGTAGATTGTTACCTAAGACTACGCTAAGAATAGCAACTATGACAGCCAAATGAGGAACCCATTATAATTGTTGTCAAGACATTGAGCTAAATACACATATATGCAAGAGTCTTCTACAAAGACCTCAAGCTTCCTCTTTCCCCATCAAAGAGCTCAGTGCATAGTGTGTTGGTTCATGTGGCTGTATAAGACTGAACTAGAAGTTGAGATTATGATGGGTAGGGGCCACCATTCCCATTTTTTGACCTGAGAGGGCCATGGCCTACCATCCTAACTACTGTCCATTCCCTAATAGGTTGAGTGAAAACTATAATCAATGGATCCCTCTATATCTTCCTATTCATTGTGGTAGAGTAACAAAACTGAACCCATTGGGATAAATAGGTGGTATTTCTCCCACGCCCCATGCAGTGGGGGGAGCTGTCTAAAAGGCCACAATATGGATCAGCTAGAATTCAACCTGCTAGGAACTGAATAGGGTGCTTCAATAGTATGACTGTGGTGTTGCATGTTTCTTTTGAATACATGGCCATTTCTCCAAGAATTGATTCGCACCCATTATCTTCTCAAGTAGCGTGAGACAATTTTGCTTGTTGCTAAGTATGCATACCAATTTCTCTGGTAGAATGCAAGCTTTGTGCCTTAATTATTCTGTTTTTCAGTTCCATGGAGGTAATTTCACTGAACAGCCCTCGGAACTCTTCCTTTTTTAGAACCTTATTTATTTTCTTTCATTGCTATCCAGACTATTACCTCTCACAGCACTTTTATTGCATTAAACTGTGTGTGTGTTTGGGGGGTTCTTACAGTTTGTGAGCCTTTATTGTTTTTTCAAATGAACTAGCTATTACGACAATATATTTTTTAAATATATGTTTATTGCCGATGATGACTGAAAGCTTGACAGGTTTCCCAGTGGGGAGGAGCTAATTCTTTAAAGGAAATATTAGTCACCCCCAAGTGACTATATCATAACTTACCTGAGACCATGTACCAGTGATCCTGTCTGTTTGCTGAAAGCTGCACCGGCCCAGGGTACTACTGTAAAACTATCACAAGTTCATCATCTTCTTTCTTGATCTTCGCTATATTCTGGATCCAAATGAAAAGACAGCCTTAGACGTAAAAAGACGACTTTTCTCTCAACTGCGCATGTGCAGCTGGCCCAGGGCTGCAGAGAAGAATGAAGAAGTATAAGATCAATGCATGGTTCTCCTACAAAAGTACCCGAAACTGTGCAGGTTTCAGTCAAGATGAACACTGGCCTGGGGTCTTAGGTAAAGGATTATAATCACAGAGCAACTTAACATTAGGCACCCCCAGTGGTTAATCCTTCTCCTTAAATTAAAATATCATAATATCTAAAGGCATCCATATGTTTTTACATTTTTGTTCCCATTCTTCTTGCCATGTTGCAGATGTTCTTAATCAAGGACATAGAAAGAGCAGACCATTGGTTTCCAGTTAGACATCTTATACTGTATGACTTACGCAATCATGGGGGTGGGACAAGAAATTCCAAGAAGGTCCTGCCTAAGGGCTACAAATGATTAAATATGACCCCGGTAGTTGCCGTTATATGTTGAAGACACTTTATTTCAGTGTTTTTTTTTTTTTTGTAAAATGCTGACCTCCCCCAACAGAAAAGAAAAAGTATGTCAACCATGACTTGTGTTTTAATTGGTCGCAGGGCCGGATTTACCAAGTGGGCACCCCTAGGCCTGATGTCGTTTGTCGCCCCTGTCCCCTCCCTTTTATTTGCTCAAATTTTTATCACAGGACAGAGCAATGGGAATTGTCTCACAGGAAATTTACATTTTTGAACCAATGTGGGTGTGGTTGGGCAGCATGCCCTAGGTCTAGGCCTAGGTGGCCTCTCCACAAATCTGGGCCTGATTGGTCCAATATTGCTTGTTGTGCTCTATCCCAGGCAACAAGCCAAATGGAATGCACCATTTTTAGCAGTGATGAAACATTGCAAGAAATGGTTTTACCACCCAAAATATGGAATGCACAGTAATGGTTATGTTAGAAGAGCATAAGATAAAGTACTCTCTGTTCCCACTACTTAAACTATGTGGCAACCATGGCATTTCATATTACACGGGATAGCTTTAGGGCTGTGGAGATAAATAGCTTTTTGATTGGTTTTAAATAGTGTAAGGAGTGGCAGATGCATACTTTAAAAGTATTCAGTGAAGTATTTTCTATTTTTGGAAAACTTACACAGATGTTGCATTTAGCTCAGATTCATTTACTGACCATTTAAAGGTATAATTGTTTGAATGCAAAGATGTCTGCATTTGATATAATGATATCTGCACCTATTAATCTTCTGTGGTTTAAGCAAAGCTATTTATAAAGACAGCATATGAAACGTACTGGGTGTTATGAATTACTCTTATTTGTCAGAAAAGAAAAGCTTGTACATTACTGTTTGCTGGTTATAATCAACAATTGGTTTGATCTTGGGTTGCTTTTTATCAGACATATCCAATTCTTACATAATTTGTTCTGTTATTGGTTCCATTTGAATGATTTATTTAGTGTTAGGGCCACTTAGTCTTAGCCCAAAGTAGGCCTTCCTTATATTATGCAGAGATTTGAGCAAACAGCCAGTATATGGCTGCTCCCATAATATATGAACTCAGTGATGTCAGGCTGTGCTATTAATATTAGCAGAGTAAATAGGATGCCAATCCAATACTGCTTGGCTGTCTGTCCCTTTCTCCCACCTTTAATTTTCCCTGTGCTTCACCTGATTCTAGTGATGGGCGAATTTATTCGCATAGGACGAATTTGCGGCAAATTCCCGCTATTCGCCACTGGCGATTAAATTTGCGAAACACCAGCTAAAAAAAATTTTTTTTGATGCGACGTGCATCATAATCGTGCCACGACTCGTTTTGCGAATTTTTTCGCCAATTCGCGAATGTAGCTGGAAATTTGCTAATTTTTCGGCAAAGCGAAACTGGGTAGATTCGCCCATCACTACCTGATTCTTATAAACACTTTTGCCCCAAACATCGCTTTGCCCAGGTAATAAGATATATATAATAACATCTGGGGCCACTTCTGAGAATATTTGGTGGATCCCATACACAGCTCTAAGGGGTTTTTTGAGAAGTTTGTTATAAAAACTGGAAAACTTCCTTTTGAAGATGATTAAAACTGTCTTAGCAGTAATGAGCCATGCAAACTTCTAAACTTCTAAACTTGCTGAACCATTTATTCATCTCTTGAGCGGAACTACTATTTGTGAAAATAATTCAAATTTTTTTTTAATATTTTTGCTTTGTTTCTGTAGTAATAAAACAATGCCTTGTACTTAATCCCATCTAAGATATAATTAATCCTTACAGGAGGTAAAGCAATCCTATTGCATTTCATGCATATTTAAATTATTTTTAGTAGATTTAAGGTATGAAAACCCCTTATCCAGAAAATCCTAGGTCCCAAGTATTCTAGTTTACAGGTACTTGTATGTTCTAAATCCATTTCATAAACAGATGCATTGTTATTGTTATTTGTACTAACATTTCTCAGTATGCAAGTAGATTCACAGAGGAATTCAAAACCTACATTTTTTAACTGTTATGTAACTGTTTGACAAATGGCATCTGTACATAGATATTTCATCTCGTGAAACTAATAGTTAGATTAATGTTCCTTATATAGAGAAGTGCTGAGCCATCCTTTGGGTTGGAGACTTTTATCTGAGAAATATAAGTGCAATAGTGTTTTTATTCAATGCTGGGGCCTGGGTCATCCAAAACATATCACCTACCAGAAATATAGAACATAAAGACGCCAAAACAAAAACACCTTTCCATGTCATCATAGTAGTCATTATGATAACTATACATGGTATGGTGTCCCCATGACAAAAAACAGCATGTTTTAGAATCAGTCTTTCAAGGTTTAGGTGACCAAGAAGACTTTTTTAAGTAAACGAGAGATTCATAATCTCTACTTTTCTACTAAGCAATAGGGAGGGGCCGTAGCAAGTATATCAGTTAAGTGGTCTAAAAAGGTGGGCAGAACCTCAAGGTTGTCCACCAATGAATAGTAACTGTTTTGGAACCATGATACTTGATTATTAAATATAAAAATGGTAGATCATCACAAAGAAATCTCCTGTCTCATATATTGGTCCCATCTGTATGATGTTACTTGATTATTAAATATAAAAATGGTAGGTCATCACAAAGAAATCTCCTGTCTCGTATATTGGTCCCATCTGGATGATGTAGATAAAAGTTTAGCTTTTCTATATAATTCTTGGAAGGGTCACAGACAATGCTGCATGTATTTACAGGGATGGCAACATAATTAAAGAGAACTTTTCCATCTATAATAGGATATTTTGTGGCTATTTCAAAAGGCCAAAAAAGTGGAGAATGTGGAATGACACTGAATGCATATTTGAAAAGATTTGGATTTTACATAAAAGGTACAGAATTTCAGACAGGACCATCTGCTAGTTCCATGAGAAACACAATGTTATGCCAATGTTTGCTAAACCCATAATTTATCTCCCTTTAGCCTATTTTATCATTAAGCACTATCCAGCCTTCAATATATTTTGCAAAAAATAGTTTCAATGCTTTCATCCATCTCCCTCAATTATGAAGCTTCATCCATTCGTGGAAAATAGTTTCCAGAAATGTTGTACCGCTCCAACATGAAATTGGTCTTAAAATTGGATACACAGACCAGTATCCAGAATTTCACAAATGTGAGTAATGTTCAAACTAAAGTTTCCAACAAATTCTGAATGCGCCGCTTTACTAATATTTGCATTGCACCCAGAAAGGTTAATATTAATAAAAGTTAGGGGTGCACCAAATTCAATATTTTTGATAAACATTAAATCCATAGTAAAATAATGGAGGCATTAGTTCCCCTGATGATGCCCAACCTACATATAAGAGCGAAAACACCACACAAAATAACATATTATGTTGCCTTATATTTTTCTTAATAAAATTGGTGAATACCTATAATTTTATAGTTTTATAATATCTCTCAGTACAAGCTAAGTATGGGATTATGGCCCTGTTAGCCTGACCATTTCCATATTGGTTTCAGATCACTACCACTCAATAGTGGTAGGTAGATAAGGCATCTTGGGTGGTTGACCATAGAAGGTGTAATCTTATCTCATTCTCCTCTCATTCTTTATTTGGGATAATTAGTC
>CM044434.1:17786080-17804770 GCA_024363595.1 Xenopus borealis | reverse complement strand
TACAAACCCTGTATTCCTCCATGTTGACCTCATCTGGCTTTATCATTTCAAGTTTAGCCTGAGCAACTTTCATAATATTGCGGCATCTGAGGGAGGAGGAATAGAGAACAGAAAAAAATTGAATTGCGGTTTAAGATGGGTGAACAGAAATTTTAACATTAAACAAAAGGATTATTTTCACAGTCCTTCAGTCAGAGTATACTAATCCTCAGACTACTGTACATCAACCCAGATCTAAGCAATATATTTCTAAAATTATACAGCTTTGGTTCCCCCTCAGTTTTTGGTGTACCAGTGTTAGGGCAGCGACCGTAGACAACATTGCGGCACCGTCTCATAAAGACGGACTATGCTTTTATTTTCACTGGGCCCACATATCATTGGTTTAAGGGGTCATTGGAAAAAAAATTATTTGTAGGAATCATTTTTCATTTCTGAGTCTTTGCTAAGAATGTAATAAATATTAAAGGAGAACCAAACCTGTAAGGAAAAAAAACCCTCCCCTCTCCCCTGAGTAGACCACCCCTCCCCCTGGGCAAATGCCCCTAATTGTTTTACTCACCCCTCCTGCAGATTCTTGCCACTGTAGTTCACAGCAGCCATCTTCTTTCTTCGGTCTTCTTTGTACGTTTTGGCGCACGCGCAGTTGGAGGATATTTCCGGACTGAATCACTGCACTTGCGTCATGAAAATTTCTGAATTTTCTTCGTAAAGTTTCATGACTTTTGGCGCATGCGCAGTGGTTCAGGTCCAGAAATCTCCTCCAACTGTGCCCAAAACACCGGTCTACCTACGAAGAAGACCTAAGAAAGAAGATGGCTGCCTTCAACTCCCATGGCCTGAATCTGCATGAGGGGTAAGTAAAAAATTAGGGGCATTTGCCCAGGGAAGGGCGGGGGCGGTAGTCTACACAGGGAAGGGTTTTTTCCCCTTACAGGTATGGTTCTCTTTTAAAAAGCACAACAGTGCATTACCAATGATGTTCTATATGCAGAGAGAGGCTGAGACAGTTGAGAGGGGTACAGAAACCTATTGGCACTGCAGAACCATATCTCTCAGGCCAATCCTCAAAGATTCAGATACTGGGTGGCCCCACCAGTAGCATAACAAGTATGTGTCAAAGGGTTATTGTAATTGTACTTCTGGAATTCTACAGTAAATGTCATGCATAACATTCAACGTTTCTAGGCTAACTCTTTGCCAAGCTCTTTTGTAGGTGTCTTATTAAAGGAGAAGGAAAGGCTAAAACTAAGTAAGCTTTACCAGAAAGGTCTATATAAATACACCAGTAAACCCTCAAAGTAATGCTGCTCTGAGTCCTCCGTCAAAAGGAACTCCGTATTTCTTTCCTTCTATTGTGTACTCATGGGTTTCTGTACCAGACTTCCCAGCGCAAACCTCCAGGGCTAGGGCTTGAGCATGCTCAGTTTTCTCCTCTCTCCCTCTACCCCTCCCCTTCCAGATGTAATCTGAGCCCATTGAGTGAACCAGTGATGTCACAGCAAGCTAATATGGCACCTGCTAAACAGAGAAATCGTCTAAAGCTGTTTAATCATGTATGGTAAAGTATTCTGCAGAATAAATATAGTGTTATAGCTTGCACTATTGTGGCTAATCTATTGGCAATAAACTGCTTCCGTAGATGTCCATTACCCTGCTAATAATCCTGTGACTTCCACAGCCGGAACACGACTTGATTCCCTTAATTGTACCACCTATTCCCACAGAGGCTTACCGCTCATCAAAACTCAAATTACGGTCAGCAAACTGCTCCAGCAACGTCCTCTCTACGATTTTCTTTGGTGCTTGGCTTTGGATGAAGTAGACGATGGCGTGCTGCAACCGGTAATCAATCTCGTGCGGAGGATCTTCCTGCGCTAATTTCACTAGCCGCACGTATTCAGTTTTGATGGCCTAAGCGTCAGAGGCAACAAGAATGCCAATGAGAACAGAGTCCATTATAGAGCAAAACACAGGTTAGTTATATACATAGTAGTTGAGGTTGGAACATAACCAAGACAGACATCCATCAAGTTGAAAGATGTGAAACCTGCCGGATTATAACCCTTGCTAAACACCTGCTAAATGTTTGCAAGCACATTACTGAGTAAGAACATAGTACAATTCTCTTTTCTTACAATGTTTTGGAAAGGAGTGATCTTTAAAGGAGAATTCTACCATAAATTTTAAAAAACCCTACCCGGCCATCCACACCAAAACCCCCCTCCCCCAGCATATTTAGACATCGGACTTCACGGGCGCCATCTTCAGCCGCTTTGGCAATCTTTGGAATGAGACCGGCGATTCAGCGTATGCACACTTCAAGGAATTCTCTGTCTTGCGTCAACTGCGCATGCGCAAAAACTCACGAAATTTGCATAAGCTCCGGTCTCTTTCCAAAGATTACCGAAGCGGCTGAAGATGGCGCCCGTGAAGTCCAATGCCTGAATCTGCACCGAGGGGTAAGTAAAACAATAGGGGCATTTGCCCGGGGTTACACTTAGGCTGTGGAGAGGAGAGAGGGGGTCTTCCTGGGGACAGAGGGGGTAGGGGTTTTTAAATTTAGGGTTGAATTTCTTATTTCTGCCAGACATCCAGAAGCAGAACTATGTGCAGGACCCTTATAAAGACATACTATCTGATAAAAGAGTCTAGCCACAGTGGGGGTCAATTATCAACCCTGGGCAAATTTTCCTGTGGGCAGTAACCCATGGCAACCAATCAGATTGTTGCATTCATTGTTTTACCTGCAGGTGGCTTTAAAATATCCAGTATTATCCATCGACAGCACTCCAAGGTTTTAATAAAACCGCCTTTATTTATTTGCAAATTGCATGGCAGTACAGCAACATGATGCAACATTTCGAGCGGCACCCCGCTCTTTGTCAAGCAATGCTTGACAATGAGCGGGGTGCCGCTCGAAACGTTGCATCATGTTGCTGTACTGCCATGCAATTTGCAAATAAATAAAGGCGGTTTTATTAAAACCTTGGAGTGCTGTCGATGGATAATACTGGATACTTTATGAAGAAGCTTTTGTGAACGAGCTTAATGACTTGCACCAGAATGATAAGTGGCATAAGAAAGTAAGTGCTGTTCCCATTTGGACTTTCTGGTGGCTTTAAAATGCCACTCATTGGTTGCTATGGGTTACTGCCCATGGGCAAATTTGCCCAGTGTTGATAAACAAGCCCATTTTGGCAGAATCCTAAATGTATGAACACTAGGGGGGGTTATTTATTTAAAATCTGAATTTATCAGATTATTTTCTGAAATATACTCTGACCAAATCCGCACGGGTTACTAACCCTACTCATAAATACATTTTTCTGAAAAATTCCATTACAGGAAAAAACACAGATTGGAAATACGATTGGAATTTTTTGGATTTTTGCCTGAAAACCATGAAATATTTGGATTATTGCACGAAACCCATCTTCCGTACCTTCTCCCTTGACTTAAATACAACCTTGGCAGGTCTGAGATGCCGGATTTTCAGATTCTGACTTTTTCCCCATCCTCGGGGTAAAATAAATCAGGAAAAATGCAAGTTTTTGTTTTAATTAATAATGTTTCTTTTTTTTTTAGTTAAAAAAAAAAACCTCAATTTTATTTTAGTTTTTAGCATTCCGACTTAAATAAATAACCCCCAGTTGTGTATGTACTGTTAAATATTATTCATTATTTAAGGCATTTGCAAGTTCTGTATTATAAAGGAAAGAAATGCACGGCATAATTTTATTTGTACCAGCCTTAAACTTGTAAAATCACATTAGGTTTTAAGTGTTCAATAGTTTGGTACCAATGGAAAACTATTCTACCCCAGATTTCAGAATGAAGGGGGGTATTTATCAAAATCCGAAAATATCTGAAAAATTCTCTGACCAAATCCGCAAGGATTTTTTCTCCTTATTTATTCAATAAATTTTCCTGGAAATTTCCTGTGCAGGAAAAAGAACTTGATAAAAAAAAATTTGAATCGAATCGTACAAATTTTTTTGATTTGCCGCCCAAATTCAGATTTTTTTTTTTGGACTATTGCCTGAAAACCACAAAATCTTCGAATAATTGCAAGGAACCAAACGCAGATCAGCAATATTGGGGGCTTCTCCCATTGACTTCTACACAGAAGTACACAGAAGATTTTGACTCGATTTTCAACCGTGTCAAGACGGATGTGATGGAAATAAGGTAAGTATCAGAAAGTCGGATGGTGTCGCAGCATTTTTCCAACCCGACATGACTGTGGGATGCAAATTCTGCGCCAGTGTCGCGTCGGTTCAACGCTGCGACACCATCCGACTTTCTGATACTTACCTTATTTCCGTTGCATCTGACTTGACGTAGCCGTTTGGACGCCTAGCACCGGATCTGCCTAAATCGCGTCAGAATCTGCCGTGTAGTTCTACCCTCACTCGGCAGGTCTGAGTTGGAGTACTTTTTAATTCAGACTTTTAACAACATTGGGTTTTAATAAATTCGGAAAAATGTTACTTTTTTTTCCAGGAAAATATGGTATTTTCCTCCCTTAAAGGAGAAGGAAAGGTTAAAACTAAGTAAGCCTTATCAGAAAGGTCCACCTAAAAATACCAGTAAACCCTCAAAGTAATGCTGCTCTGAGTCCTCTGTCAAAAGAAACACTGCATTTCTTTCCTTCTATTGTGTACTCATGGGCTTCTGTATCAAACTTCCTGTTTACAGCTTAAACCTCATTGCCCTGGGCGTGAGCATGCTCAGTTTGTTCCTCTAACCCTTCCTCCTCCCCTCCCTGTTGTAATCTGAGCCCAAAGCTAGGGGTGAACAGTGAGAGACTCAGGCAGGAAGCGATGTCCCACCAAGCTAATACTGCAGCTGCTATCCTAAACAAACAGCATCCAGAGCTTTTTACTCAGGTATGGTAAAACATTCTACAGAATAAATATAGCATTCTAGCTGGCACTATTGCAACTCATCTACTGGCAACAAAAAGCCTCCGTAGCTTTCCTTCTCCTTTAAAAGGCCAATGAGATACATGTAGACTTTGTTAAATAACCCCCTAAATATGAAAAAAAAAAATGTTTGCTATTTGGAAAATCGAATTTCAGTGCAGAATTCTGCTGGAGCATCATTATTAACAAATTATTATTTGTTTTTATTTTTTTCCCAGGATAGTATTCCCAGAAAACATTGTCTCCAACATTTTGAAAGATAAAATTGTATTTTTGGCATATTGATTATTTGAATGATTTCCCATTTTATTATCATCCATGATGAGACTTTACACTGGTTGAAATGATGATTCAAAGGATGAGACTTTAGACTGGATGAAAGGATGATTCATTAACACCCTCTGTAAAGCTGGCCATAGACGCAACGACTTGGTCGTACGAATCCTCGATTCGTACGACTATCGTACGACTTTCGGATCGTGTGTGGAGTGCTCCGACATTTGTCGTGCCATGCCAATCGGTCGTTTGGTCGATCGGCCAGGTTAGAAAATTTTTGTCGGCTGGCGATAATATCTTAGCGTCTATTGCAGATCGTACGATTTTCAGTGGGAGACCGTCACTAGGTTTTTAATCGTACAACTTTCGTACGATCCTTGTCAGGGGCAGAACGTCAGCTGTCTGTGCTTTTTATTACTTATAGTTATCTGAAGGTTAGTGACAGGTCGGGAGCAGGTCGGGAGATGCAAAGATCCGATCGTGGAATCATCTTACGATCGGATCTTTGCGTCTATGGCCAGCTTAAGGGCGCTTAATTAGTCAGGGGTGTTTGTCAGTTCAATGATGCATGAGTACAAGCACAATATATAAGGAGAATGTAATTTACACACCAAAATGAGTTTAAAAGTGAAGGGAGGGATTCCAAATGAGTATGAAGCCTACTTTGTAGTTACCCTGTATTACCCAAACAGTTGCACACACTGTAAAGCACTGAAAATGTTGATCACAAGAAAATCTTTATGCACCAAATCACCCCCAAAAAAATGAGTGAGAACTTGCTTACTCGTGTCTCCATTTCAGTAGAGCCTTTAGGCCAAATTCAACAAGACATTTTTTCTTTGAAAAATAGAATAAAACGAAAAGTTCCCAAAATTATAACTAATTGTATTGCATTTACTTAATGTCATAGTGAACCCTGCCTGCGAGAACATCTTTAGAGAGTGGCACCAAGGGAGAAACATGTATGGAACTGCATGCAGAGGTTTATGATGGGAGAACTAGTTGAGTGGTCAGCATGTTCATGATAGTTTATACGATAGTTTATAATATGGTTAATAAAATAGAAAACATTTTGCTTGAAAAAGGAAGCATCAGCTAGACATCATGTTAGAAGGTGTTTGAAAGTAGGGTGCAACGAATCCAGGATACGGTTCACTATTCAGCCTTTTTCAGCAACATTCTGATTCGGCCAAATCTTTCTACCCAGCTGAATCAAATTCTTATTTGTATATGTAGGGTTGGAAATCATGTGACTTTTTGTCACAAAAGAAAGAAAAATTTTTTTCCCCTTCCCATCCCTAATTTGCATATGCAGATTCCGTTCAGTATTCGGACGTATCTTTCCCGAAGATTCGGGGGTTCAGCCAAATCCAATATAGTGGGTTTGGTGCATCACTATTTGAGAGTTATTGTTATTCATTTTGTTAGGTAATTAAAAGGTTACTGTATAAGGTTGGTTGAAGTGAAAAAGTAGAAAGGAATGACCTGAGCCAGAAGATGTTCTGTAACATACAGTTCTGACAATATTCTAAAGAATATCAACTACTGAAATGGATTCTTCAGTGGAACCAGTCTTCTACAGATAGGCTCTCTTTACAGCAGTGGATTCTGGACTACTTTGGGCCAATCTCCATTTCAAAGTGCCATTTTACCAGGCACCCTCTTAACAATGTTACTGGTATATGTAAACATCACATAGTTCCAAGAAAAGACAGCAAATAGGGATTCATCCCTAAATCCAACTCACTAATTGACCTTCATGTTGGGCTTTCAGGAGCATCTAGGGCAGGAGTCCCCAACCTTTTTTTACCCGTGAGCCACATTCAAATGTAGAAAACGTTGGAGAGCAACATAAGCATGGAAAAAGTTCCTAAGGGTGTCAAATATGGTCTCTGATTGGATATTGGTAGCTCCTATGTGGATTGGTAGCCTATAAGAGGCTCTGTATGGCAGTACATCGGTTTTTTATAACAGTTTTTTAACTTGCCTCCAAACCAGGAATTAAGAAATAAGCACCTGCTTTGAGGTCCACTGGGAGCAATAGAATTCTTAATGAATCAGATGAAAATTGAGCGTAGGACTGGCCAGATATGGGATGACGTAGTTGGCCAGCTTAAATATATTGCAATATATGGACAAACAATCCCTGTTGTTTAAAGGGTAAGGCATTTTGAGTAGCTATATGCACAAAATGTCTCAATGTCTTAAATATATTAATAATGGGTTGAGTGCAGAGGACCTCTCGTCTTTGTCTAGCAGTTGGAGAGCAACATGTTGCTCACGAACCACTGGTTGGGGATCCCTGATCTAGGGTATGAAATAAGCATTTTCCCCAAATCTCTCCTAGCTGGAGTGTAGTTGGCCCCCTAGGGTAAGACTAGTTTGTGAAACACTAGTGAAAAGTAAAAATGTTAATATATATATATAAATAAAGTTTATGATGGGGGAACAATGTTAAAGTCTAGAGACAAAAAACACAAGGCGACAGCAAATACACACATACAGATATATATATTGTACCTTAAAGAACCCTGCTTCAGGCCCACACTTGTCATATACATTCCGGGATTTACCTATGGCCATGATTATACCTTGCATGTTCGGGGTCATCATGACCTGCCACGAGGAATTGAAGTTTGCATGATTATCATTGTCCTCATTTGTGTAACAGGACATTCAATACATGCGAGGTGAAGAAAAATAAAGGATGACAACATGCATATAGGAGAGAATTGCACGAGAACTGCCAGCAATGCACTAAACAGTGTTAATGGGAATACAAGAGGGACACAATGCCTGCCCACAGACTGATCAATGCAGGGGAGGATATTTTGGAGAGAAAGCGAGACATATAACTCTCAGGCACCAGAATGTTAAAGGGGGGGAACTACTGCAAAAATGAAAAATGTAATATAACCTTCATCATACTGAAATAAGAAACTTTCTAAATACAGTCAATTAAATATTCTGCATCATTTCCAAAATAATCACATTTACCTTCACTATCCCTCTCTCAGCATGTCTCTCTTCATTTTGCCTTCTTGGAGCAGTTGGGTGTCCGATATTCTTTGAGGGACTCAATATATCTTATAGGGGGGCTTCCTTTCTTAGCAGATGAATTAGAGCTCAATCAAATAACGGATACCAGTACAAACAAAAGGTAAAAAAATAAATCCTGCATGTAGAGCAGCGGTTCTCAAACTGGGGGTCGCGACCCCTTTGGGGGTCAAATGACCCTTTCACAGGGGTCACTTAAGGGGTTCCAGGAGCAGGTTCATCTCTCTCCCCACTAGCCCTGGGGCAAGGTTGTAGCTCTCCAGGTGTTGGTTCTGGGAGTTGTAGTTCAGTAACCTGTGTAGGGAAGCCAGTTGCACTACAACTTTCTTTATCCCCTTAGTAGGGACTGCCATACAGCTCTCCATGCCGCACTACACACAGAAAACAAACATTTATGCAGCCACACTGTCTCCAGTACTTTCCTAACAATCCGCTCTGGGCTGACAATGGAAATATTTTAATATTTTATGGTTGGGGGTCACCACAACATGAGGAACTGTATTAAAGGGTCACAGCATTAGGAAGGTTGAGAACCACTGATGTAGATTGACATGATGTCTGGTGATTTTAATAGAGTAAGCTCTAATACATCTTCTAGGCCAGTGATCCTCAAACTTGGCCCTCCAGCTGTTAAGGAACTACAAGTCCCACAATGCAATGAGGAGTCTGACAGCCACAGTCAGGCAAATGCATTGTGGGACTTGTAGTTCCTTAACAGCTGGAGGGCCAAGTTTGAGGATCACTGTTCTAGGCAAAAGGAGCCCCCCTATAATATATATTGGATTTAACGGTCAATGAATATCTGACACCCAACTGCTGCATGGAGAGAGGATGAAGAGAAACAGATGCCGAGAGAGGGAAAGTGAAGATAAACTTGATTGTCTTCACTTTTAGACACAGAAATGGGGAGCTCATCCCACACTTTCCATAAAAGGATCTACCATGGCATTTTCGGTAAGGTCTGTGGATTTGTTTACGGCCATGATTATACATTACATGTTGGGGGTCATCATGCTGTGCGGACGAAGAGCTTTTATCAAGGAAATTAGTATGGAAGCCAACACTCATTAAAAAAAGAAAATGGGCAACACGTTCTGTGCACAAGCAAAACAAATGATACTCTTACAATTTACGGTTTAAATAAGATAGGTCATGGGAAACAGCACAGCGGTTCAATGACTGCCAACCTCACCCAGGACTTCAGTTCTCTTTTAAGTAAAAATATTTAGATTAAATCAAAAGGATCTGTCTCGATTTCTAAAGATGAGCATGAGGTTTTGATTTGTGGGTTAATAAGGCTAATAATGACCTAAAATGTATTTGCACAATAAAGGCCTAGTCCTGTACAGTTGTGCTCATAAGTTTACATAATGTGGCAGAATTTATGATTTCTTAACCATTTTTCAGAGAACATGAATGATAACACAAACATTTTTCTTTCACTCATGGTTACTCACTCATTGCATACTACTGAGCTTATGTGTTATCTGCTGTGTATATTGTGCCTTTTCTCCTTTTTTCAGCTTGCATGGCCGCCCCCGTGTCTACACAGCAGCTTGTTTATACAAAAACTATAGTAGTCTTTCTGAAGAAAACACAACCAGCAGTGGCCTAACCACTCCCTGGTGGCCCCCGATACAGAATAGGCACCTGGGCCCCCCTGTTGGGCCCTTACCTCTACCGCTGTAAAATCTCTCCCTAGATAAACACTCTGCCATAACTATCTTAGTGGCTCTGATGGGCCCCAAGTGGGTTGGGGCCCTGGTGCAATTGCACCCCTGGTAGTTACGCCACTGACAACCAGTTTTATCAATGTAATGCAAAGGTACCTTATATTTTTATTACTTTAAAACACTGTCTTTTTTGTGTTACTGTTCCTTTAATTAGGTTTGCTTCATCTTCATGGAAGAATTGTTTGAAAATCACTTGATGTTTTTTGGTCACATTCATATAAATTTATAGCACATTTTAAAGGGTTCAAAAACTTTCAAGCACGACTGTACCTGATAAGGGGTCTGTTATTTGGGTCACTGTATCTTATGTCTAGGGATCCTCAATAAATCATTAAACAGACCCAATACGTTTGTTCTGCCACCAATCTTAGTTGTTGTCAAGTACAATTACTTGAAAAGAAATCCGCTTTTACAATTTAGAATTATCCACATGTGGAAGCAGGTCATACATCAGCCACATTTTAAACAAGAAAAGTGTTTTCTCCCTTTAGAATTGATCAAAAATTAAATCTCACCAACACCATTACATTCAGCTGAAAGGATATGTAAACCTTTATATAAGTAAAAGTAAAAAGGATGAAGGTGCTATTCTAAGAAATCTAGCAACACATATTCATTCATGATTTTGTTTTTATTCCGAGATATTAAGGAAAACCTGTACTGTGAATATGAATTAATTTTGTTAAAACGGCACCACCTACTGGTCAGTTTCCAATCACTTTGACCACCAAGTAGTCAAGGGAGTTGTCAGGAGAGAGAAAGAGGTTGCTGTGATGTTCTTCTGCTTAGAAACATCTCATTTTTTTCCTAAGTAGAAGAACATCAGAGCAGCCCCTTTCTCTCTCCCCCAACAACTTCCTTGACTACTTGGAGGTCAAAGTGATTGGAAACTGACCAGCAGGTGGCGCTTTGTCTAATGACTGTATATTGCAACATTTTCTTAGAATAGCCCCCTCGTTCATTTTACATTCACTTTACTTATACTTTAATTAAAGGAGAAGGGCACAGATATTGGAACAGATTAGGAAATATGGCACTAGGGTCCAGAAGAGTTTCTCTGCTGATTTATAGAATCGATACTGGCCATAGAGGCTAATGAAACCTAGAGTTCAACCTACAAAAAGTAACGTGTCTACCACTTTCAAGTCTCTTTAATGTTTGTATACTAGGTATCACATCATAAGCTCCTCATAGAAGAAAAAGGTTACAACTTGCACAGAAGCGTCAACTGAAAAGTGGAGAGATGCATTCAATGTGGAATGTAGACAAACAATATGGGAACAAAGTATGCACGATCTGTTCTTTTCACCTGCTAAGGTACTCCAAACTTTAAGCTCCGTTGTCTCTACTAGTCTGCTACATGGTCTGGTTCATGAATATTTACTTTGGTTATTTATTCTGTTCTTTAGGGTTGATTGCAGCTATGTCTGGGCTCCATGTTCCCGTACCATGCAAAATTCAAGAATAAGTACCCTTAAATCTTAAGTCCTGGAAAAAAATCTCTACAAACCTCATTCAAGAGAGATGAACCAAAAAAAATAAATAAAAAGGGTCCCATCACGGATAATTTATATAAGGAACTTCCAGTACTTCTACTTCTATTAAATAGAACAACATTTCTAAGCAAATGGAATTAAGGAGAACAACATTTATAGAGGAACTCGAGAACATGCCCAAAGATGTAGCCCCAATTAAAACAATACACATGCTTCACTAAAAATGTAATCTTGGAAATCCTCACAGATGAATTATAAGCCAAATATATAAAGTTCTTTATAAGATATACAAAATTTTCCTATGATTGAGGGGTTTGTCAAGGTAGCAACTGCACAGTAGCACAACAGCTAGACTTACTGCTCTACAGCCCTGGAGTCTTGGGTTTAATGATCAAAACATGGTCTGCATGGGTTTTTGTGCATCTCCTTTACGTCTATTAGGCTTCAGGAAGCAACAGCAGGAAACACTACAGTTTTACAGGAGGCAAGAGGCAGCAAGTTCCCATTATGACTTAATAGTCATATCCAAGGGAAAGAGAGAAGATAAACCACCAAAAATGTCTGCCATCTAGATATGTATCTCAGAAGCTCCACTGTTTTAATCTACAAGTTAAGTGGTTGATTCAATTCAGGTTCTGGATCTAAAGCTGGCCATAGACGTAAAGATTTTTGAAAGATCCAATTGTTATCGTGAGACCACGATTGTCTCAAAACGATCGTTTAAATGCCTGATGTGTCCATCAACTAAAAGACCATTTCAGGTGATATTGCAGCAAAACTGAAGGATCGCAGTCTGCTTGGTCCTGCAAACATAGGTAGATTGCATGGGGACCGATAAAGATTTTCTAACCTGGTCGATCAATCATCAGACCAATGTCGGACGAAATATCGTAAGATGAACGATCATTTGTATCCCACTAACCGCACGATAATTTGACAGATTGGTCGGACTTCCCTAAGATCGGTCGTTCGGCAGGAAAAGATTGTTGCATCTATGGGGAGCTTTAGGAAAACCTTTAAAAGGTCCCTAGAACCACACACAAATTTTTGCGGACCATGGGCTTTATGCTACAAAAACTTTGGTTCAAACTAGGTGAACCAAATCCATGATTCTGTTTTCAGACCTATAGACTTCGATGCGTATCAGGTTTCTATGACCATATCAGCAGAAGCCAATGTGAAACATTGCATATACCAAAAGAAAAAAAATATAGTACTTTTGCCAGTCATCCCAAGCAGAATTGGTTGCTTTTGCCCAACATGAAGCATGCACGTAAAGTTATCACTAGCACCAGAATGATTGATGTAGGGATATGCATTCATAAGTGCTTCATTAGTGAAGTTGGATTCACATGCCAAAAGTGGAAGAGTGTGCCAGACAGCAAAACAAAGCACTAAGTTAAGAGACCACAGGGGGCTCAGCAGCCAAAAAAAAAAGAAAATGTAAAAAAAAAAAAAAAGTATACCAAAACCACGGTACCTCATCGTCATAACCCCCCTCCTCTGACTCCATAACAAAAGTCCCTACGTGAGGGATCGCCACCTCTACAACTCGTTGGTTAGCAGCTGGTGGAGCTGGGGTGGTATCAGTGGGCTGCAGAGAAAAAGATCACGATGATATAAAGTTAGCTGAAGAAAACTTTTTAGACATGAGTTCCTTTTCCAGTCTAAGAGATCAATTCTCATAACTGAATAATAAAGATGGATAGTCAACATGAACTGAGGCACAGTTGCAACCTGGTGCAAAATTAACTGTACAAACTCTATAATATTATACAATTAGAAGTTATCGCTGGTGCGGTTGTCTTTTACTCATACTAGAAACAACAGTTCCCCTTACAGTTATGGTGAACACAATGTTCCTGTATATGATTCGTTATCCAGAAAGCTCCAAATTAGGGAAAGGCCGTCTTCCATATACTCCATTTTATGTAAATAATGAAAGTTCTTAAAAATTATTTATTTTTGCTCTATAATAATAAAAAGTACCTTGAACTTGGTCCCAACTAAGATATAATTAATGCTTATTGGAAGCAAAACCAGACTATTGGGCTTATTTAATGTTTACATGATTATCTAGTAGACTTAAGGTATGAATATGTTAAGATAAAAGATCCAGGGCCAGATGGTATTCATCCCATGGTACTTAGCTCTGTAATTGCCAAAGCTCTCAACTTAATTTTTAAGGATTCATTGAGGTCTGGCATGGTGCCGAGAGACTGGCAAATTGCTAATGTGGTGCCGCTATTCAAAAAGGGATCCCATTCTCAGCCTCAAAACTATAGGCCAGTTAGTCTGACGTCGGTGATAGGAAAGCTTTTCGAAGGATTAATAAAGTATAGGATACTGGACTTCATAGCAAATAATAATATGAGTTTGTGCCAGCATGGTTTTATGTGCAATAGATCTTGCCAGACTAACTTAATTTCTTTTTATGAGAAGGTAAGCAGGGACCTCGATTCTGGGATGGCAGTGGATGTGATTTACTTAGACTTTGATAAAGCATTTGATACAATGCCACACAGAGGGTTACTGGTTAAATTAAGGAATGACTCCATGAGGACTTCGAATATCTTGATATTTTACAATAGGGTGGGGTTATTCCCTATATATAAGAATACAACATTAATGCTTTTTTGGTGTTATAGGATACATGGAAACGATGCTTATGCTGACTACGCTTGATAAAGGACCCAGTAGGGGGGCCAGAACAGTTGCCCTGTTTGTATCTACATATGGAGCCATTAAAGTAGAAGTAAAGCTTTCATTAAAAAAAAATGCCGCCAACTTTTTATTTACCCCTCGCGGCAGTTTCAGGCATCAGAGTTTAAGGCAGTCATCTTCTTCGGTAAGCTTCTTGCCTTCTTCCGGGTCTTCGCCAATTTCAGGGAGTTTCGGCGCATGCGCAGTTTCCAAGGGTAAGAGCTATGCTGGGTTGGGGAGCGGGAGTAGGGTCTTTTTTTAATGAAGGGTATAGTTCTCCTTTAAAGCTTTAATCCTAATTTTGTGGTGTGTTATGGTTTACCTTAAACTTATGCTGTGACATACAGCAGGGTCACAACGAGCCACTGGTGAACACACTACATACTACAGCAGGTCTTAATGGTTGACAATCATGGTGTGAAGGTTTCTAAGGCTATTGGCCAATCCATTCAAGCAGGACCACTAAAACAGTCTTTTTTCAATATAGACAGATGTATTGTGAGACTACCTTGTCACAATGTTAGTGGAACCAAAGAAATAACTAATTTCCCAAGGAACACTGTTGTGATGGTGCCCTTGTATCACTTTAGCCCCATAAGTGCCATCAAACCCCTGGGAGATCCCCTTGTTTTGCGGGTGTTTGTGGTGCACCTGTAATTTTTTTACTTGGCCTGAAAGTGCTATGGTCAGACAAGAAGGCGCTTGACATGGAAAAAATGAAGAGAGTTTGTGGTCAGTATGAAGTCATGAGGTGCAGTCCCATCATCATGCTGCACAACTAATACACATAATGGCATAAAAATTAGTGGGGCATTCTGCAGACAACGCAATTTCTATTTAGCCATGCAGCATGCGGGTTTAATATGCGCCTGGTTTGTAGTGGTTGTGTTTGTACACCAACTTTATGCATACATGCCATCACTGAACTCTTACAACTCCTCTGCTTATCTACACAGCAAACAGAGAGGCCTTCTGATGCTGCAGGACAATACAGGGTCCATTACAACAATTAACTACTGCCCCATACAGACTACCCTACCCACAAATCCTCATTCTTGAAGATCAGCTCACCAACACATCTAAGTAAAAAACATTTCAGACACTGCTTTAAAAAGGCATATATTTCAATATGTATTCCAAAGCATGATGGAGGGAGGTGCAAAGTGCATGATGTCAGATTGTAAAACCGTGATGTCATACTCTGCATGCGTGGTGAGCTCGTTCAGTGTGGTGATACCATAGCAATGACATAACAAATGCAGGTCTCTTTTGGCCCAAAACAACAAGGATATAAGTTACTTTTAAAGGTGCACAGTTATGGGAGTATCAGCCAATCCTTTGTTTCGTTTGCCTAACTTGACCAGTCAAAAGCACCTGCATGCTGAATGCCAATGGTAACTGTACTTGGACACATTTCCATTTGAAAATGAACCTCAATATGTGTGTGTGGCTACAGCTAGCCTTTTCTACATGCACTGGAATTTTACACAGAAGTGTCATGCCTTAATGGAAATCTAGTCTCCTGCGGACTGTGTTGAGTTTATAGCTGCTTATTGGGGCGTAAGATAGAATTTAGCTCTGATTTTTGATTCAAGTCCTGCCTTGTGCAATTTTCTTGCGATGAAGGATACAGAGACACTTGGGAGCTGGCCATACACATCGAGTTTGTGCCCGGCCCACAGGATCATAGGTTTGGGATAGTGAATGGCCATCCTAAGGGTACCCAAAGTTGTATGGAATCCAACCCTGCTAGTTGTGATGTACTGTACTTTAAAGGGGAACCATCTCGAAAATTTTAATTTAATATAAGATTCCTCATACTGAGATGAGAAACTTTCAAACAATTAAAAATTCTGCATGGTTTCTGAAATAATAAAGTTTATATTCACAACTGGTGTCTGTTGTTATTCATCATAAATGAGAGAGGGTAATTTTTTTCTCAGCTTAAAGGGGGAACTACTGTGAAAATTGAATAAGCTTCAGCTAGAGTCCTGTGCAAAACCTTAATGCGGGTTAAGGTTGCAGGTTTCAGGTACAGGTTCCAAAAATTGGACCCGCACAGGACTCGGACTGAAGCTAATTAAATTTCCATTTTCACGATAGTTCCCCTTTAAGCTTAGAAACAAATTACCCATTCCCATTTAAGATGAACAACAATAGACAACACCAGTTGCATACTTATGAGGAACGTTCAGGAAGGAGAGTGTAATAACTGCTGCTAAAGCATATAGAAAACACTCCCTCCATTTACGAAGTGTGGTGGGGAATGTAGAAAAAAATTATATTTAGGTGTATAAAGAGGCAACAGTATATTGTAGCATCAATAAGTCCTGTTTCTCAAGATCCAAAAAACTATTTGCACATGCAGACACCTCCGAAATATGAAAATTAACAACAAACAGCTCTACATTGTAGTTCATTAAACAGAGACATGCACGTCCACCTGAAACAGACAATGGCGTCCAAATATGGACGCTATGATCACAAACGAGAGGATATAAAGAGAGGTTCTGTATATGAACGGTCACATTGAAGAGAATAAAAAACAATCTAACCATTTGCAACACGGCCTCAGGCCCTTTGTCTTCTGATTCTGTGGCTGCTTGAGCGATGGCATTAGTGGTGTCTTCACTCGTCTCATTGGGGGCGTCTGCTCTTGCTGGTTGTTCCATATATTCCGGCTCGTTTGGTGGAGCTGCGAGTACATTATACACAATATTTATGTTGCAGGGCAAATGAGTGAGGATCTAGGCAATCCAAGTACTTAGACCAAGCTTATCCTGAAATGATCATTTCAATGTACAATTTGTCCATCAACTAAAAAGACCGTTTGAAGCGAGATCATCTAGTTTAAGCAAGGAAAGCTGTGGGGATCTGCCTTCTTGGCCCTACAAACAATTGGACAATGGATACATTTCTGACCAATGCGGTCGTTCATTACCCACTAACTTCACGATAATTTGATAGACTTGTTGGATTGCACTCAAATTAGTCATTCGGGAGAGAAAACTTTTAAAGGGTTTCTGTCATGATTTTTATGGTGAAGTTTTTGTTTCTAAATTACACTGCAAATACTTGACTCAATAATATAAAATGTCATTCCTGAACCAGCAAGTGTATTTTTTTTTTTTTAAGTTGTAATATTGGTGTGTATGCAGCCATCTCAGGTCATTTTGCCTGGTCATGTGCTTTCAGAAAGAGCCAGTGCTGCACTATGGAACTGCTTTCTGACAGGCTGCTGTTTCTTTTACTCAATGTAACAGAAGGAGTTGCAGTGGGACATGGATTTTTACTGTGGAGTACTGTTCTTATATCTACCAGGGAGCCATTATTTGGTTTTCTTCCCATTGTTCTGCTGATGGACTGCTGGGGAGGGAAGGAATGGTGGTGATATCACTCTAACTTGCAGTAGAGCAGTAAAGAGTGACTGAAGTTTAGCAGAGCACATGTCACATGACATGGGGCACCTGGGAAACAAATATGTCTAACCCCATTTCAGATTTAAAAATTAAATATAAAAAAATCAATTTCCTCTTTTGAAAAAATGATTTCAGAGAAGAAGCCTGATGAAGCAGCACTATTAACTTGTGTTTTGGGAGAAAAAAAAAACAAAACACGTTTTTCCTAGACAGATTCCCTTTAACATCTATGGCCACCTTTACTCTTAAATAATAGTACATTAGGGATGATCATTATATTATTACAGTGCAGCTCAGATTAACCCCACCTGCCGCTACCGACGGAGCCTGCTTCAAGGCCTTTTGGGCTAAAATCATCTTCTCCTGTTCAGCTTTCCGGAGCTGCTCTTTGTCCCACTCTTCAAGTTCCTTCTCAAACCTCCGGTTGTCTTCCTTAACATATTCCCTTAAATCCAGTGGCAGGGTGTCCATACCTGCAAGAACCTGTCCCGTCTCCTTGTCATACTCTTCTGTAAAAAAATACCATTGGTACATATTCAGTACCGAGATCGACAGCAAAACAGACTATTAAAATGCAGTTTTGTCATTCCAGAAGTACAGTTCTTTTCCATGTCCGCCAAATATACAAAACTAATCTCTGGGGCAAAAACTGCACTTGTCTGAATAATTATGGATATAGTGATGCTCTCAGTTATGTTATATAAACAATTTTCCGACACAAATCATCATGTTTACCCACAATCCAGAGCTTTTTTTTTTGCCATAGAATTCCAGTGAAGTTGTTGCCATGCATGATGTCTGAAAAGAAATGCAACTGTACATATATTCCAAGCTGGTGCAAGTTGTGGCCAATATTTTCAGAGTGGGGAATGCCATAAATATTTATTTATATTTAAATACAGGTATGGGACCCGTTATACAGAATGCTCGGGACCTGGGGTTTTCTGGATCTTTCTGTAATTTGGATCTTCATAACTTAAATATACAAGAAACTTAACTAAAGATAATAGGCTGATTTTGATTCCAATAAGGATTAATTATATCTTAGTTTGGATCAACTACAAAGCACTGCGTTATT
>CM044434.1:17565142-17577519 GCA_024363595.1 Xenopus borealis | reverse complement strand
AGGTCTGAGTTTGCCAAAGAATGAGCTTAGTTCTACCTATCCATTCAGATTATACATCATTCGCATAATTCCCTGTCCCCTGTGGGAAGGCTGTCTCCCATAGATTCTATTTCAATCAGATAATTAAAAAACTATTTCCCTTTTTTCTGTAATGATAAAACAGTAGCTTGTACTTGATCCCAACTAAGACATAATGAATCCATGTTGGAGGCAAAACAATCCTATTGGGTTTAATTCATGTTTAAATTATATTTTAGTAGACATCCAGATGACAGGAAAACTGAATACCCTAGGTCCTGAGTATTCTGGATAACAGGTCCCATACTTGTACATAAAATAGGAAACCAAATTCTCCTGAATTCAGTTAGGCCCATGTGGAATAACAGCTTCAGTGATTGCCTATCTTTATCTAGATGTAAGACACACACACGGAATCAGGTGTTCACTACTGTGACATTGAGATGACATTATGAGAAATATGAAAAATAATTCTGTGTTTCTATTCATATCTGCAAATGAGAGACAATCTATTCTTGGACTCTGGGCAATTATTCCAGATCCAAATGCTCTGACATATAGACTGATATTGCCTCTCTGGGCAAATGAAGGAAAAACTCATTTCCAACTTATATCTGAAAACTCATTAGATTTCCCACAAATCTGTCTCTGCAGTATAATAGATGATTTTAGGAACTGGGTCATTTACTTGTGTTTAGGCTTTTTTTCTGGGTTTCGTCTGGTGCCGCTGAACGGTTATAAAGAGATCTCACCAGCTTTCAGCATTCATGGCGAGACACAAATATGTCTGCCGTGTGATTTAGGAAGCCTCACTACACTGGATTAATCACAAAATAGATTTGCATAATTGCTTTTCCTTGGCTGCCAGGAACGCTGTGCAGAGATTGTTCCGTGTAAGAGCGATTCTTGGAATTCCAGAAAACAAATGTATAGGCATATGCCAATGTCCTCCTGGCAATTTGGAGGGGAACTTTTTGTTAGAAAAATACATTGTCAAATAGACACCTATTGTAGCAAGAATAATACCGTTTAGAGAGTTGGGAGAAATCTGTCAACAAGCGTCTGGTTTATGGATTCAGTCCTGCTTGGGTTAGTCAATGAAGCAAGACCAGCAGGACACAAGGAAACCACTCTTCATGGGCAATAGGAGCATTAGAAAGACTATAACAAACAGGGAAAAGTTGTGCTCACCACTAATTTTAAAACCATTAGGCGGGGGTATAATAAGGCTGTGACCACAAAATACATATAGACAAAGACAAGAGGTCCTCTGTACTCAACCCATTATCAATATATTTAAGTCCTCTTGTATTTGTCTATATGTATTTTGTGGTCACAGCCTCATTACACCCCACCTAATGGTTTTAAAAATTAGTGGTGAGCACAACTTTTCCCTGTTTGTTGTAGTTATACTGGAGCAGTGACCAGCTCCTTGTTGTAGCCCCCACCCTTCCCAGCTATAGTCAGGTGATCCCACTGGTGTCTAATAAAAGGGCAACCAAGATTGGGAGTTCAAATTACATTGTCTTGATGAATAGAAGAACAAGCTAAATATTATTATTATTATTATTATTATTAATAATAATAATAATAATATTGTTCTGTTATGGGGATTAATACAGCTAATTAGACAGCATTTTAAGAGGTTGCACTTGGAAGATGCCTTTTAGCCAATTCTGTAATTGAACAAATTATTTCTTGCTAACGCTTCATTGCGTATTGACATTGGTCTATTCTGTAGTAAGTCTAAAAGGTCCATCTATTAGCACAGAGGGCATCGGTAGTCCCCCTTGAAGTGTTGATTAATTTATTGTGAGATTTATCAGAGCAGAATCAGATATGCAGTGAGGTTCTTTTTTTTCTGCAACACAGATGCTCAAAACACTGAGAACCCCATCACTGTTGCTGAGAAGAATTGTCTTAATACCCCTTGCTAAACATGACACTTGGACCCAATACACTTTAAGGGTTGTATTATCTAAGGGTTTAAACACAATCCACCCCAAAATGAGTTGGATAGAACTCCATACTCCTATTGAATAGACCTGCAGCATCTTTAATGGATATTTGATACATATTTGGACGCCCATTGATTTTAATGTAAATTGTCGTGGGCATCAAAATTGAAATTTTTTTGCCATTTTGCAAATATCTCAGGAAATGCACACATTTTTCGGCGAATCAAAACGGGACAAATTCGCCCATCACTAATGAGCACTTCTGTACTGTTTTACTATGCCGAACAAATTGTGAAACTGCAAAAACCTTTGTGAAATCAATAGGCAACAAAAATGTTTTTCCGAGCGATAATTTTTTACAAGCACGACTTTTTATTCTCACTTCTAATGCATTAAAGTCAGTGGGTGTTTTTCCTCATTTTAAAGGAACAGTAAAACCAAAAAATGAAAGTGTTTTAAAGTAAAGAAAATATCATGTAGTGTTGCCCTATCCTGTTAAAACTGATCTGTTTCCTTCAGAAAGACTATAGTTCATATAAACAAGCTGCTAAGTAGCAATGGTGGAAATTGAAAAACAGCTATATGGCACAGGATAAGTAATGGATAACAGATAACATTATGTTCTACACAGCTTATCTGCGATCTGCTGTGTAACTTGAGCCTTTTCTCCTTTGAATGGCTGCCCCCATGGCTACAAAACAGCTTATTTATATAAACAATAGTAGTGTTTCTAAAGCAAACACAGCAGTTTTACCAGTACAGGGCAACACTGCATTATAGTTTTATTAACTACTTAATTTTTTGATGTTACTGTTCCTTTAAGCTAGCCATACACAATAGTAGTTAGCTTCGTTGATTAGGGATGCCCATTAAAAAGTTCATGACGTGGTGCTCCCTCTACGATAGCAGTGATGAGGGAGTCAGACCAGGATTGTATTGCTCGGCTGAGCCAGGCCGTGGCCAAAACGGGTCTGAGGGATGAGCCTGAAGCTGAGAACACGGAATGTAGCAACCCATCTAACTTCCATAGAGTCCTTGAACGAAGAAGAGTCAGGGACCGGTAGGGCTGTACTTTTGGATAATCTGGATACAGGTGCGTCAACCAATGGGAAGGGATGAACACTTTAAAACAATTACATTTTTTTATGTTACTGGTCCTTTAAAGTCAGTGACCGTTGTTTTTCTTATGGTGACTTTTTTTGTCCGGTAGACGATTTTGCCTTGGTGACTTTCTTGGTGGCTGCACATTTTTGCCGCAGTTTTGAAAAAAACTTGCGCAGATGGCGAAATGCAGACTCCATGCCTGGCAAAAAAAACATTTGCTCATCACAAGCAATAGATTTGTTATTATGCTGCAATTCTGGGAATTATTGCACTGCACCGTATTTTCTCCAGTCTCCCCTTTGGAGATGAACTTAAGCCGGTTATTTGGGGCCCCCCAATAGGAATCAGCCATATGTAGAGGGCTCCTATAGCTTCCACCCTACATACATTCAGGTTCAGGTTGAATAGTGATTGGATCCTGATTAGAACCTGTAAACACAGTCATCAAATGGGTCGAGAATGTGGTGTGATCGTTCACTGAAAACTATTCATGGGTTTATGTAAAAGATTCAAGTAAAAGTGCATCTTCTTGACTATCTCCGCTTTGGCTTCTGGGATTGATGGAACTAGAAATCCACTCTACAAGGGACCTTTGGCCACTGCTGTCTGGTTTGTCATTTCCATTTCATTTAACGCCACATATGCTCTTTACTTGAAATCCTATCTGTCCATGGTGAGCCTCAGAAAGAGTGAAAGTGCATTTTGCCAGTGGCTTCTGACTTTTGCTCAGGTCAAGCTTCAAGCTATTTTAGAACATTAGCGACCCAGGACATGAGTGACCCAATATTTTACAAGGATCTTAATAAAATGGTATCACAAGGGATGATTGCTTTGGAAATGTGTCCATAAATATTCTTCTTCAGCTGCATTGGAGAAATGTAGAATATATACATAAATTACAGTCCCTTATCTGCTTCAATCTACCATACATAGCTTAAAGAACACAAGCTGAGCTTCTTCACTTCCTCATCTACCCATTCCCCATGCATTGGTTGACTTGGTCCATCAGCAGATGAAAACCTGCCCAATCTCCAGACCAAACGATATCCCGGCATCAGCGGACCAGCATACACGTACAGATAATCCCATGGCCCTCTTTTTTTTAGTCACTTGTCACTTTGTGACCTGACATTCTGACCTGGCCATTTGCAAAAATATCTGCTAATTAGTCTCAGAGGGGTCAAGAACATCATCATCTTTATGGCTGTATGCCTTTTGACAATGATATTTTTAGAACACAAGTTTTCTCTACTAAACACTGGGCTTCTCTTGCCTTCTGTAAACTGATTTTACCAAAACCAAACTAACTAATTGCAATACATAATTGCTGTATTAGGATTTATTGTAATAAATATTATAATAGCACAATATTAATCTAATCTAAAAAAAACACTATTCAAAGATGGATGTTTATAATTTTTCATATTTCATTCTTTCTATAAAGTAGAAGGTCTAGATGGTGACTAAGGGATTGATTTATTAAAAAATTGCTGAGAATATCTTGTTGGGTAATTTTAGTTTTTTTTAGTTTTTATTTATGTTTTGTTCATATTACTTTTTAAAATAAAATAAAACTTTGATTTATTAATAATCACGTACTTGTGATAGTTTCCCCATGTTTAAACCCACTAAACCCACTTACTTTTATGGGGGTATTTACTAAAACTGGACAATTCCTCAATATATTAAAAAAAAAAAAATTCCCAAACCCAAATCAGCTTTTATCAATTTGTTTTTAAGAAACAAATCGTGTGTCCATTCAAATCATGCAACTTTTTTTCCACTAAAAAAACAAAAAATTTTAGGAAAAAACACACAAAAATTTTTTTTTAGCATTCTTTGTAGGTATTGAAAATGCAAACTTCGAATTTCTCAAAAACAAAATACAAATTTTCAGGGGAAAAAATCTGAACACATTCATAGATACAGAATAATTTGATGTGGTTTTAGAGAAATATAATTCTCATGAGTTTAGACAAACAGACAATTTATAAAACCTTGATTTTTCCTGGGCGAGTTTTTAAAGGGGAAAAACTCAGATTTTTAGAACGGAAACTATAATTTCCGAGATTTATTATGCTCTGAAGATGCTAAAAATTTTAATCCTTAAAATGCTCCAGCTAAAACCTGTGCAAAATGTAGAAGTTATTGGCAGATGGTACCTTTAACAATTGGAACATGTTTTGTACCTTCAGGATTCTCAAAAGTTTTGGGCTGTTTTCGAAGGTTTTCATTTGGAAATCTGATAAAGTTGAGTTTTTCTTTAGACAATTAGAAGAAAGTCAAGTTTTCCAGGCTTAGATTCTAAAAAGTCGCAGGATTTGAATTGATGTTCGATTTTGTTATGACTTTTTCTCGCACTGATTAGCAAAAACATAAGATATGACAGTTAGAGGTATGTAAATACACTTACTTAGAAACAGCCAGTGAAATAGAATCTAAGAGGACTATGGCTATTTGTTACACAGGGTTATAACCTGGGATCTTCAAGTTCCTATAAACAGACACGGGTTATACTGCAGGAATAGATCTCTCCTGGCAAAATCAGTTTTGGCTCGAAAGTAGATACGTTAACTATGCTGCAGCAGTAATTTGAGGATTACATGGATACTAATACTAAAATAAAATATGCAGAACATTCTATGACAACATGGCAACATTGGCTAAATGTATCCTAAAACTACTGGCGTTGCCAAGTCCAATGCCACGTGGTGTAAGAAATGCATTTTTAGAGACTAGGAGATTCTCTATATCTGGAAAGAAAAGTAATGACAATTACATTAATGAAGTCAATGAATTAATCACTACAGGCAGGCCCAGATTTGTGGAGAGGCCACCTAGGCCCAGCCTAGGGTGGCAGGATTTTAGGGGGTGGCATGCTGCCCAACCACACCCACATCCTTCCCAATGATGAAAATTTTAAAGTTTTTTTAATCGTTTCGATTCAAACGATGCATTAGAATGATTTTTATTTGATCGAATATGGACCTATTTGATTGAAATAATTCCATTTTCCATCGAAAAAGCCCTTTAAAAAAAACTTTGAGGGTCGAATTTCGAAGTTTTTTCACTTTGAAAATTCGGCCCTTTGTAAGTCTACTAAAAATATAATGTAAACATTAAATAAAGCCAATAGGCTGGTTTTGTCTCCAGTAAGGTTTAATTCTGGATAGCAGGTTTACAGATAACGGATCCCATACCTGTACAACAACTTTTGGTATTATAGTGGTAAAACTTTTCATCGTGATTTTGACTATGATCTGTACAAAAGCCTTACACCAAACATTTTTTTACCATGATTTACTCAAAGAACTTAAGCATATCCCTTGTGATTAGAAGAAAATTAAGTAATTTTAGCTCTGGAAAGTGTATTTGGTGTATTAGCAAGATTATTAGTACAATATTAGATAATTACACCATATCAAGAAAAAGCTGGATGCTTTATAGGAAATATCTATTGTTGGGTGATGTTCCAGAGACTGTCCCAGTTGCCAATGGGAAAAGAAGAGGTTGGTTCCCCCTCCAGAAGGTGGAAATGTACAGCTGCTTAGAGGTCCATTCATTTAAGGCTGAGTTTTAGTGGGTATATAGGTTTCTGAAAACACAAATAAACTAATTGTCTCTAAAACTACAAATGGCATGAAGGTTACTAAAAAATTCAAACTGAAAAAAGCACCAACGGAGAAAAGTAGCAAAAAAACACCAGAAAACAACCAAAAACTATGAATCAAAGAAAGATCTTCCTGTTGTAAAACATCTGCCCTTGACTTCTACATGATTTCGGCAGGTTTTAGCTGGAGTATGTTTTTATTGTTTATTTCCTGCAGCTTTTTTTCTGACAAAAAGCCCAACCCAAAAAAGCAACTATTAAATGAATCGGCCCCTTAGTGTTGCACACAGCCTTGTCAAAATTGTGAAATAGATCATGAAGGCTGTAACAGGACCTACCAAAGAACTACACTGGAATTTTACCAAGAAAAACCTATTCCTCCCAGCAAAGTATATACAAGTCAAGGTTTAGCACAATGCATACTAGGGGCTTTGGTCCATTCCAAAATAAGCTGCACAATGAATGCAACCAGTAGATGGAAAGATAATGCCCAATCTGGTCCTGACATAACCTGACTGGTCATAGAAACATTGGTTGCCCTCCACTGAGGCACAAAGCAGTAAGCCTTTGGACAACTGGAACAACCTTTCTTCAGTTAACATATACCCTTTAATACACTTCAGTGGTCAAATTATCAGGAAAATGGTGGAATGTTTGGATTTGCCAATGTTTCATGAAATCATTTCATGATCATGGGAGCACCCTTGTTTTGGTCAGGGAGCAATGCCATCCCACTTGTAGGAGCATTTTAAATCTTGTGCAAAGTGCATGGTCACCAGTTTGAATATTCCATGGGCATTCTCTAATAGTAGTTCCTTTTATGATCTTTATGGACTTTGTGTATAGTGTACAATGAGGTAACGGAGCCTTATGGGCGATTGACTGTGAGTACATTTTCCCAAAGGTCCCTGTGGTTTATATTCTGCATTCCAATTCATCCCATAGATGGGTTGAGGTCAGGGCTCTGTGCAGGTCAAGTTCTTCCATGCCCATTTCAGTAACCCATCCTATGAATACTTTGCAGTGTGCATGAGCCATTATTATCCTGAAATAGGAATGAGTCCTCCCCATGTCGCCGTATGTAATTGGCAAACATGCCATGTACATTGTAGCCTTAAAGTTTGCTACAGAAGTAGAGGCCATTGTCCAAACAATGGGAAAAAGCCCCCAGACTATTGTTCCTAGTCCACCAAACGTGAATGTCAGCAATATGCATTCAAGCAGATAGTGTTCTTCTGGCATCTGCCAACCGAAGTCTTAGCCATCAGACTGTACAGGATACTATGACCCACTTGCACACCCTGGACTTCAAAAATTAACACCTGGTGAACAGTGATGGAAGGATCAGCACCCTCCCAAAGAAAAATTTAATCTGAATTATCCATCAGACTGGCAGATGGTGAAATGGCATTTTCACTCCAGAGAACAAATTCTACTGCTCCAGTCATGAATAGCTGTGACTTGAACTCTACTCCAGCCGATGCTTGGTATTCCACATATCCAAGTTAGTTGTGTTTGCCTCTGATCACCCATAAAAACCACAGGCTCTCAACAAATAGCTCTGCTGACATTGCTTCTGGAGACACTTTGGGAGTTAGAGGTGACAGTTCCAGCTGAGAACATGCCATTTTAGATCGAGTCTACAGATACTTTGGCTAAAAACGTATCTGGATGCCTTTGGCTGTATATTTAATAAGCATTATTCTATATAAAAACTTTCTAAAATAAATCTACTTTCTGTAAATACATATTGCTGTTCCTATGCCAAAAAGGCCAATAATCTTCTGATATTATGGAAGTGATACAAACATAGGATCTGAGTACAGGTATGAGACCTGTTATCCAGAATGCTCGGGACCTTGAGTTTTCCAGATAACGGATCTGTAATTTGGATCTTCGTACCTTAAGTCTACAAGAAAATCATGTAAATATTAAATAAACCCAATAGGCTGGTTTTGCTTCCAATAATGATTCATTATATCTTAGTTTGGATCAACTACAAGCTACTCTTTTAATATTTTCAAACACAAAGGAAATAATTTTAAAAAATCTGGATTATTTGGATAAAATTAAATCTATGGGAGATACTTTTCCAGAGCTTTCTGGATAATGGCTTTCAAGATCATGGATCCCATACTAGTACCTCTTTCATGAACATCATTCATCAAGCCCTTTAGAAACCTACACCGAAAAGATAAATTAATGTTAAAGTGGCACAATAAATATGACTTGAAATTAAGGTCATTGTACAATGCTGGAGTTTTGCTTCCTCTGCATTTGATATCTTCATTCTCTTCTCTGTACAGATTTGGCATCAGAAGGGAAATGTGGTTACAGTGAATTTGAAGGAATGACTTGAGCGTCTCCAAGTACGTACTGTACCAGCTGTTCATGTTCCGGAGTAAATGGAATGAATGCAATTAAGGACAGAGAGCACTGGGAAGGAAAAGCAGAATAAATGATCATGAGAATACCTTCACCATTATGTGTACTGTTATTTGGCAGCAAATAAAGTCAATATAATTACTTTTGCTATTATTATGGAAATGGAACCATTTAAAGATAACTTGAAAGAAAAAAAATCCTTTTCATGAAAGCTACAACATGGACTGAATGGAAAGCTACTACAAGTATGGGGTCTGTTATCTGGAAACCCATGAATTACACGAAGACCATCTCCCATAGACTCATTTAAGAATGATTTTCTTTTTCTCTGATATAAAACAGTAGCTTGTACTTCATCCAACTGAGGATATAATTAATCCTTAATGGTGGCAAAACAATCCTATTGGGTTTAAGCAAGGTTTAAATGATATGTTTTAGTAATCCAAATTATTGGAAGTATTCTGGATAACAGGTCTTATACCAGTACAAGACTGAACTATTTAAAAAAACAAAAAAAACCTGCAGATTCATTCTTAACTAAGAATACATGTGTGAAAATAGCTTCATTCACTATATAAGACTACAGTATAATTTTAATTGTGTATGTGTTGAAACCTGCTTTTCCAATACTTTTGGAGTACCTAATATTAAAGGAGAAGGAAAGGCTAAAACTAAGTAAGCTTTATCAGAAAGATCTATATGAATACACCAGTAAATCCTCAAAGTAATGCTGCTCTGAGTCCTCTATCAAAAGAAACACAACATGTATCAGACTTCCTGTTTACAGCTTAAACCTCCAGGGCTAGGGCTTGAGCATGCTCAGATTGTTCCTCTCTCCCCTCCCTGCTGTAATCTGAGCCCCAGCTGTTATCTTAAACAAACAGAGAAAGCTTCTAGAGGTCTTTACTTGAATAAATAGCTTGCACTATTGTGGCTAATCTATTGGCAATAAACTGCTTTGGTAGCTTTCCTTCTCCTTTAACCAGCAAATGCTGTAGGCCACATACTCCCCTACACTAGCAGCCACTCCTCTGATGGTTAATGAGAAGAAGACTTATAAGAAATGTATAGTCAGCGCCCTTTCCCCACCAACTCATTTAGGGATACCTTAGAACAGTGATCCCCAACCAGTAGCTTGCGAGCAAAATGTTGCTCTCTAACCCCTTGGATGTTGCTCTCATTGTCCTCATAGCAGGTGCTTATTTTTGAATTCCAGGCTTGGAAGCAAGTTTATATTGTATAAAAACTAAGTATAGTGCCAAGCAGAGCCTCCTGTAGGCTGCCAGTCCCAAAGGGGCTACCAAATAGCCAATCACAGCCCTTATTTGGCAACCCCAGGGACTTTTTCATGCTTGTGTTGCTCCCCAACTCTTTTTACATTTGAATGTGGCTCATGGGTCAAAAAGGTTGGGGACCGCTGCCTTAGAATATCATTTTACATAGTATTCCTCTTTCAAATTAAAGATTTGGCCAACTTCAGGTGACTTTCAAAAATACACATTTGAAAAGACGAGTTAGGAGTTCGGAAATATATTTATTAGAACGAGAGACAAAAGAATGGTGTGCAGGATCAAATCAAACTATTTATATATAATGTGAAAGAGTAGAACTGTACCCTTAATATTTTGTGGAACATCTGGGGCACCCTTTAATGTGTGACATATTCCCATTTGCTTTCAAATGTGGTGTCTGATTAGAAACATAAGACATAGGAGCTAAGTTCATACTAAGCCAGTCTCCTGTTGGTAACGAGATAGAGTAATGTATCTGAATGACAGTCCCTTGCTGTGGACTTAGGCAACCCAGCTGAGCTTTCTGTCAGCCAGAGCTATAGGAGGAATTGTCCTGACCTCAATGACCTTCCTAGAGTTGCTCTGGTCTTCTAAATGAAAGGCTGTCAAGCCATTTCTTTGTGCAAGTAGAAATCAGTGGCATATTGGTCAATTAACTTATGAAGAGGCCACTCCATTCATTTGTTGGTGTCATTGTCACAGGTTGTGCATTTAAAGTGTGTTTATTATTTCATGACCAAAAGCAATTACATTTAATCACAACTGCCCCAGAGACTAAATGTTATTATCGTACTATTTAGAGCCTAGTACAGACATTTATTAAAAGGTTATTTTAAAAAGGTTGAATTTTAGAGTCATTTTGAAGGGTATGTTATTTATGAAAAAATTCAAATGTCTAAAATTCGATCAAGTAGTCCCGACCTGAAAGCTCTAATCGAATTAGAATCAAATTTGGATCGAGTATTTCTCCCAAAAAAATTACTTTTGCGTGTCATTTTTTCTAATCGAAATTTTGGAAAACATTTGGCTCGTCAATACTAAAGTGTAAGGGACCTCTGCCATTGACTTACACTTTAACTCAACAGGTTTTGGGTGGTGAATAGAAATGTTTCTAGGGTTGTGGTGTGATAATTATCCAAAAAAAACCGAAACATTTTTGTTTTGAAGTTTCGAATTTGAATTTGCCATTCAATCCTTAGTATATTTGCCCCTTAGTGTTGTTTAGGATATATATATATATATATATATATATATAAAATATATAAAAATATATTGACTGATGTAGAACTATATAAATAGGCAACACATAAAACACAATACACATAGAGATCAGACTTTTCTCATTTTTATTATTTTTTGGGATCTGATCTTTCATTTCAAGTGACGTGCATAAAATGAACAATTTTATAACAAAATAAATTCTTGCAAGAAACCTGGGAAAGTCAGAAGCACAGTCATCAATATGCCAGATCAACTTTTTTACAAATGCCACTGTATATGCATGCATCTTTTTTTCCACAGTAATGTTTTTTTTCCCAATTGCATATTTATAAGACAACTCAAATGGGTTCAATGTGTTCATGTTAATTATGATTTTTGGGATCAGAACTCAAATAACACTGAGGTGTGAAAGATTTTCTGTTGGACAAAATACCACATTGAGCCATAAATATGGTCTGGAGCAGATATGATACACCCCCAAGTGATGCAGTTGCTGATCTCAGAACCAAACATTAATATCAGCCTTTTATGGCCCAGTTGGCTTTAAATGGATACTTTCATGGGAAAAAAACATTTTTCAAAACACATTAATTAATAGTGCTGCTCCAGCAGAATTCTGTATTGAAATCAATTTTTCAAAACATTTTTAATATTTGATTTCAAAATCTAACATGGGGCTAGACATATTGTCAATTTCCCAGCTGTCCCAAGTCAATGTGACTTGTGCTCTGACGAACTTCAATCACGCTTTACTGCTGTACTGCAAGTTGGAGTGATATCAACGCCTCC
>CM044434.1:17514600-17532671 GCA_024363595.1 Xenopus borealis | reverse complement strand
TATGGGGATGGAAGATTTAAATTATGAGGGTAGATTGGGGTTGTCCTCTCTGGAGTAAAAACACTTGTGAGGGGACATGATTACTCTTTATTACTAAAGTAGAGGACATTATAGACAGCTAGAGGGAGATCTACTGTATTCTTCCATAAAATGGATCATTGGACCAGAGGCCACCCCCTTCAGACTAGAGGAAAATAACTTTCATTTGTAGCAGCGTAGGTGGTTCTTCACAGTGAGGTTGTGATGGCTGATTCTGAGGGGCTTGGATGATTTCTTGGACAAGAATAATATCCAAGGCTATAGTGATACTAAAATCTAAATTAATATAGGTATTGGTACAGTGTATATATAGTTTCAGTGTGTGTGTGTAAGTATGCATGCTGGGTTTTATTTGGAGGGGTTCAACATGATGTCTTTGGTCTCTTGAACCAAACTTAACTATGTAACTATGTAACCTGTGGACATAAGGGGAGAGTTTGGAGTAAGCACTCAGTTTGGAAAATAGGAAGTGGTACATCAGCTTGTGCATTTTATTAAGTCTATAAGGTCAGGGTTGGAAGACAGCATTCTTGCAAGCTTCACATACCGTTAGAAAGTCTACAAATGTTCCCTGCAGACACTGGCAGGAACATTGCCTAACTGTTTAGGGAATATGAAGGCAATTATGTCAATTGCTGGCCTTTAGGTAGAGCTGCATATCAAACCAGTGAGTGGTATAAAATACAGTAATAGTCAGCAGTGCATTCTACTGGATTTATACTTTTGTCTACAGTCCCATAATGGCGGTCAGCATGTTCTTCTTGCTCCTTGACCATTCCCAGCACCCATGTTTCACTCACAATGACAAGGGTCTCTGTCTTTTTAAACCATGGAAGAAACAGCAGACACTCACAGATCCCACAGAAAGGAGGAGTAAAAGAACTGAAGCAATTTGGAACTGTCCCCCCCTAAATCAGGACCAGTAACAAGTAAGCAGGTATATCATAAAAGTTTTAAACTGAGAAATATATTTTTGAGGCACCTCCAACTGTGGTCTTAGGAAAACATCTATGAAATATGGGTTTGGCTATAGGATATTCATGAATTTATTGTAATATATTATAATATTCATGGATATATTGTGTATGGTAGGGAAGGATTGAGCACATAAAAGTCGTACTGAGAAAACTTTTTTCTCTTTAACTACCGTGCCACTGAATTGAAAGAAAGTGCACATGAATAAGCAAAGTTCAAATGCTCAGTATCATTCTCTACAACTGCAGAGTTCATCTTTTCCCATGGTAGGGCTGCATGGAGCCAAAGACCAATGCAAGCAGACGGTAAGGTCAACAGATGGGATTGCTGAAGTTCCTACAAGGGATTGCTTTTGGATGTTCGCCACAAGCAAAACGTTTTCAGATAAGAAACAACCACATCTTGACCATAAGTGCAATGTTCCAGATGTTGGATCAATCTGATTTTCCCTGTTATCCCTTTAGCAGATTTGCAAAACAGCCAAAGATAGAGACATAAACACCAGATAGAAGAACTGTTTATCTAAAGAACTATTTTATCAATCCATTCTGTAATTTTAGCTGCTTGTAATCCTTAGACCGATGCCACATTGCATAGTTAGATTTGAACACTATAAACAGTTCATGGGCCATGGTGTCACTTCACTGGCAAGTTGCCGTCCTTCACCTATCAGTCATGTCCGCCCCTAAAGGGCACTGTCTCCTTCACATTAAGAATTTCAACTGTGCAGTTTTAATGCCTTCACTGGCACAAACTATAACATTCACCACTTTTTTTCCACCAAAAGATGAGCCACTAAATATTTTTTCACATTCACAAAAACTTATTCCCTTAATAATTCCATTTCATCCTTCAAAAAGTTTGTAGAGCTTCCAATCAGTGATTCGCAATTGGAACACAAGATATAGGAGATTATTAGTGTCAGACTGGGGTATCTGGGGCCCATATCCTTCTCCCACTGCTTCACCAACCTCCCTGATCACACACCATCACACACCACTTACTTTACTGTATACTAAACTCATTGTGCACAAAATCATGTGACACCTACAGTTCACAGGAGAAGAAGGGGACCTGGGTCAGGGCACGCAGACTTCCGCTGGCTCAGTTTGACCCTAGGGATCCTGCAGGCTGAAGGTGGCCATAGATGTTACAATTACGATCTTTCTTGTAAAAGATCTTTCCAAGAAAGATTAGTTATTTCAATACACACGTGTAGAGCTGAATAGTCAGATATACAGGTAGAAACAATAGAATTCTACTTGTATCTGACGATTCAGCACTAACAATGGCCAATGTGAAGGGTGCCTTCAAATGCACCTGAGCAACCAACCAATATCCAAGTCTTCTGCTGATATTGGTTGGCTTGTTTTCCACCACACACGCACCGAATATTGTACGAAAATTTGTTTCATACTATATTATCTCTGTGTCTATGGCCACCTTAAGATGCAAAGTACAACCCGCCATGTTTTTTTGCACAATTGCGAATATTTCTTGTAAATACCTTCCCTACATTTCAGGGAAGGAAAATCAGCTCCTGCAACATTTTGGTGGCATTTGATGACACTGTTTTTTTTTTTGTTTTTTTTTAAACCTAATAAATTTGTTTCCATTATGCTTTTCCATACAGTAAAGAATGAAAGAATTACAGTTCTCAAAAATTGTTCAACAGTATATAACAATTTAAGATTTCAGCGCAAAAATAACTTTAGGATCCTATAAAGGGTTTTATTGGTATATAGCCAACAATCTGTTTATATGATGGTCCTGAGGGGTGCAAAGTCCAGCCTTTCTTGTGCCTGTTGCCAGGTGTCAAGGTATTGGGATGACTCCACGACAACTGGGTTTTCTCTCAAAGTTTCTTTATCATACCACATTGATTGTCTAAAGGTATTAACTGTATAATGTTGTGGAAGGGATGTTATGTATGTTATCGAGGTATTAAATAATTGCCTTGTGCCTTGTGTTTTGTTCTGTGGTAATTGCTTCCAATCAATCCATATGAAATAGGTGGTGTATTTTTGTATGACTAATAGTATAGTTGGAGGTTCAGGAGTTAGTCATTGTTGCATTATCGTTTTTCAGACTGCTGTTATCAAACTGTTTTACACACTTGTGTCCTGCCCTGCATTTTTTCAATTGACAAAGTGTCTTGAGGTCTACTGATCACCATCCCAAGGTCTACTGGTAGATCCCAATCTACCTTTTGGGCACCTCTGCCTTAGAGCTTTAGCACTTGCATCCAGTGTCATAGTAAACGACCCCTCTAACAAATGAATGAAACCCCAGACTCTGGCATGCAGTCCAGTTATACAAAGTCTTAACCCAATCCTTGAGCACAGGTACTTTCTTTCTAAGGACAGAGAAGCAACAGCATTTTCGAGTAAAACTATATTACAGCAGCCCTTTGTGTCGCTGGCATTGTTATACCACTGAATGCATTTTATTTCTCTCGACTATTTCCATGGATACAGTAGAGTTCTTTTTAGTTAACATTGTTAGAGTTATTGAACCAAGACCTGACATTTTCTAAATGAAATAAATAAAAAAATACATGTTTTCCTTTGATTGTGGGCATCGGTTTTGTGCGCTTAAGAAATGCAAGGATAAGCTATATATATTGCAATCTGTTTGTATTAGCTTTGAGCACCAGGCAAGGTTATTTGGATTATCAGATTCAACCTTTCTCTCTCTCATCATTATGGTTCCAGATGCAAACAAAAGGGTGGCAGAGCCTTTCATTCCTGTTTGTGATTTAGACTACAGGATCACCGACATAATTTATTTACATAGTGCCAGCAAGGCCAGTCAGTTTTTGCAACAATAAGAGAAGGGGAGTAAAGGTGACCATACATGGCAGATTTAAGCTTCCAATTCAGGTCCTTCAGATGGATTCAGCAGCTTATTTGCCTACGTGTTGGGTCCTCCTGAGGGCCACTCAACTGATATCTGGATAAAATTTGGACAGATGTTAAGGTGGCCATACACGGAGAGATCCGCTCGTTTGGCAATATGCCCACCTTGAGGGCTGATCTGATCGTGGGCCCTAGGGCGCAACAATAGTTTCACAATGGAGGAGATACGGGCGGTCGGATCCTGGGACCGCATCAATGATGAGACAGCGATCCAACAGGATTTTTAGTCCCGTTGGATTGACATTTGGTCGACTTTCGGCCAGATAACGATCAGGAAAGCCCATCAGAGGGCCCATGCATGAGCGAATAAGCTGCTGACTCGGCCTGTGGGCAGCTTTTATCGGCCACCTTTAATCAGACAGATTTGATTTTACAGTCGGATGAAGCATCAATTAGTTGATTGGACCTTGTTCTGACGACTCCTATTCCCACCTGGGGTCAATGAGTGGATTATGCCTGATATCGCTCACCATAGGTGGTTATATCAAGTGAAAGATCCACTTTTTTGGCAACCTTGTAAAATGAGTGTATCTTATTGTGTATGGCTAGCTTAAAGGAACAGTAACATCAAAAAATGAAATAGTTAATAAAACTATAATGCAGTGTTGCCCTGTACTGGTAAAACTGCTGTGTTTGCTTTAGAAACACTACTACTATTGTTTATATAAATAAGCTGCTTTGTAGCCATGGGGGCAGCCATTCAAAGGAGAAAAAGCTCAAGTCACACAGCAGATAGCAGATAAACTCTGTAGAACATAATGTTATCTGTTATCCATTATTTATCCTGTGCCATGTAGCCTTTTTTTAATTTCCGCCATTGCTATTCAGCAGCTTGTTTATATGAACTACAGTTTCTGAAGCAAACAGATCAGTTTTACCAGTGCAGGGCAAGGCTACATGATATTTTCATTACTTTAAAACACTTTATTTTTTTGGTGTTACTGTTCCTTTAATTGCCATGTTGAACAGAAATAGTAATAGTTTTTAGGTTTAGGATTCTTTAACTTCTGATAATTCACCACTTGTTGCTTCTATTTTTATGACTTAAATCCTGCCTTGGTCCACTTAAAGCTGTCAAAATATTTCTGGTGTGCTTTGGTGGCTCAATAAACTCACAGAACCTTGACTTTCAAGAGCAACCCATCAGTGTCCCACTAACTGCCTTGACTACTGCAACGTCCTCTACTGTAGGAATTTCTCAAGTGGTGGTGACTCTTCAACTGTTGCATAGCTACTGCTCCTACAGTCACACAACAGACTGCTGTGGCATGCTGGGGTTTGTAGTTCAGGCATGTCTATTGCAGACTGCCGAAACCACATTGCTCCACCTGTACAGTAGCTGAAGGAAGCTCTCATGCATGATGTATTAAACTGTCAAGAAATGGTTTTGTTTTGTACCTAGGTTGGAAAACAAGGCCCAAGTAAAAAGACAAAGCAAAATGAACCTGGTTCTTGAACAATGTTTCCACTTAACTCAATAAAGATGACCTTAGATGGAATGTAATAACTGTTCAGGTGGTTGTATTTAACGGCTGTTTCCCTTTCACCACTGACATCCTTAAATGTTTTGGCTGGGGATCTTAGGTTCTGTCAGCTGTCTGATGGCTTTCCTAAATCCCTGTGGTTATTTGGTTATTCCAAATCTTCTAAACTATCAAAGAAGGCTGCACAGAAACCCAAAATCTATTATCCTTGGACATTTTCTTTTTAAATAAAAAGTTATACAAAGCTCTACCAGATGTCAGACTGCTCGTATGGAGTCAGTCGCGCATATCTTAAGGACCTAATTAAAGAAAATCTGTAGGGAACATTAAGTGACTAGATGTTTTCCTGGCTTATTACAATATTTATGATTTTATATATTTTTATCTTTAATCTTTTATTTGTATTTTCAAAACGTTCTTTGAATATTCAGGTGAAGTAGACAGAGCTTTAGTTGTGATTGGACTTTTGTTGAGTGAGACTGTTGAAATTATGAGGCTAAAGGAGTGTTAGAAAACACCTGTTGATGATGTGGAATCTTAGCGCTTGCCATCATGAATGGGGCAAATAACTCTAGGGTTCCCACGGCAGGTTGCATCAAGAGGCTCATCAGACTTGCAACAAAATTATCACAAACAAACTTAATTTTAATGGAGAGCACCAGAAATTGCAGGATCCAAGCTTGGACATACATTGGATGCAGTTATGACACTGTATGAGAAGGAGAATTAGTGAAAAAATTAAAAATGCATGAAGTAGCCTCGCTTGGCCGAGCTCTTCTTTGTTCTTTCATTGTAAGAAGATGGTTTTGTGAAGTAAATGATGAAGAACATTTGTGAAAGTATTTTCAGGGTCAAATATTTGTAGTGGGATTAGTGCAGTGAGTCCAGTGTTGGAATGAGTCAGCAAGGGCCCACCAAAAATCCTTTTATTCTTCCTCTCCTCACTCAACCTCTATTCTCCTAGTCTCTTTTCTTTACATATTATAATCTATTATTCCATGAAATAGGCCAAATGTTTAGCAGCATGAGGTAGCCCAGTGGGCCAGTCTGACACTGAGGGGCAGATTTACTAAGGGTCGAATTGTCGAGGGACTTTAGCCCTTGAATTCGGCTGGCGAATATTTGGCGAATAAATACCAAAATAAAATACTCGCCAGTTTTGAGCTCGCTTTCGACTATTCGCCAGAAACGTACGATTGAACGATTCTACGAAAAAGTCGCAGAAAAATCGTTTGAATATTCACCAGAATCGTACTAATTGAACGTTCGAAGTGTTCGATCGTACGATTGAAATTCGGCAAAAGACTTAGAAAAAAAAGCCTATGGGGGATTCCCATAGGCTTCTATTGCAATTCGGTAGGTTCAATCTGGCGAAGTAGGCAGTCGAATAAAAATTAAAGGGCAAGTTCTTCGATTGGCAAATACTCGAATAAATATTTATTCGATCAATTCGATGCGACCGATTATTCCAAATTCGATGGTCGAAAATACTTACTTTGCATATTCGAAAAGTCGCACGATCGAAAAGAGACGATTCAAGACTATTCGCGCGAATATTCTAATCCTTCACACGAATTTAGTAAATCTGCCCCTGAGTGTGTCTCATACACAGTATGAACAATCACTGGTTTTCTCCTGTGAGAAGCTAATAGCCTCCAGAGTGAAGAGGTGGGATGTAAACAACTAAGATAGGAACCCTGAGCCAGGTATAAAGTACAGCGCTGCTAACGTTCCTTTATCAAGTAGCTTTAATTTCAGAGGAAAGGTTTGTTCAGCTGAGCAGAAAACAACATTATTTTGCAGAAATGTGACCAAGTTAACAACATAAGGGTCACTTACAATTGAAGACGTAGCAGGTGAAGTGCAAAAAACCAGAAACAAGCCCTGCCTGATTAATACAAGCACATGCAACACTGAATTAATGAGGGATGGGCTGGGTGGGGCGGGGACAAGGCATTCCCATCCTGCCCATGACCTGCCGTATCATTCTGATGTGCAATTGGAAAGCACAGGGGGGAGGGTCATGGTCCTTAGACAGGCGGTAAGTACTGTGCTAACTTGCACCTGGCTGACTAGCTTTTTAATGAGGAGGGAGATTCAGAACGTGGCAGTGCCCCAGTTACAACTATGTTTAATAAAAGTTACTAAGTTTGGCCAGCAGCAGTAACCCGTGGCAACCAATAAGATATTTGCTTATAAAAAGCTAATTGGTTTCTATGGGTTACTTAGTACCTTGTATTACATTTTGGTCCAATCAATGTTCTACCACTTGTGCCTAAGGCATTTAGAAACTGTCCATTACATAGATTATTGTCACATACAGTATTCAGCATGCATTTACTTACTGACTTGCATCAGTCTGGTAATATACGCAGAATGGTACAGAAACTAGAGCTAGATCTTCAAGGGGTTGATATAGCAGAAATAATATATTTGACTTCATCACCTTTTTTGTGCCTGATCCTTCTTACAAGTTGCAGACACATTTGTATGGAGCATTCACACATTGTTTTGTTTGAACGGAAGCCCAGTTATAATAACCTGGTACAACAATACTTTGTCAAGCCATTCTGATAAATGACCTTAATATATTTTATTTATTGCAATTCGAACAGTTCTCTGAGCACTTGCAGTGTGAAAAATTAACTTTATATAATGCCTGCCAGTCATAAAATGAGCTGGGAACTCCATGACCATAGACCATTGTGTCATAGAAGATTAACACTCGGGGACATTGACCTTGTGTCTGTCACCTGCTGCACCAACTCCCGGAGACTTAATGTGGCCATTCACGGGCAGATAAAGCTGCTGATATCAGTCCTGTAGACCAATTCGCCAGCTTATCTGCCTGTGTATGGGGGGGCTTCCAACGGGTCTTTCCAATTGATATCTGGCCACAATTTTGATCTGGATGGTTTCATTTTTCTCCTGACTGACCCGTCTGAGTCCATTCCTCCTCATTGTACCCCAATATAGCCCTGCCGTTATAATATTAATTATTAATATTCCCCACTTTTACCCCAAAGGTACTAAATCACACCACAGCTTTTGCTTTTTGCCAGTCTCCTAGGGGCAAATTCACTAAGATGCGAAAATTCACTAGCGTTGGCACTTCGCCTGGCGAATTTCCGACAGCACTACGCAAATTCACTAAGATGCGAATTTGCGCTCAGGGCGGTGAACGTTAGCGAAGTAGCGCTACCGTTCGCTCGCCAGACAAATAGCATATACGCTAGCGATGCCCCCTGTATAGTTGTGTTGCCATATGTTTAGGAAATGTAGGGGGTGAAGGAGGGTAACCCCCCCCAAAAAAATCACTCTTTTTCACACTATCGCCCTACAATGTTAAAACACGCCAGCATTTTTTTTTCCATGTTTTTTTTTCTAACTCCTATCTATTGTACTGAACTTCTCCTGGTCTGACCAGGCGAAGTAAAGGCTAGCATAAGTGGTAACGTTCAGGAAAATTTTGATCTTAGTGAATTTGCGAAGTTGCAAAATGACGTCACGCTGGTGAATTAGCGCAAGAAAAGGATGTAGAATAAGAATGCAGAATAGCAATGTAGAATAGGAATGTTGAGTGCTATGCATTCCATATAGGTTTGACTTTGCAACCTGGCAGCATAAAGCAACCAGAAATAGATTTATCTATTGGGCTTGGGTGGAATGGTCATTGGGGACTAATAGAAGAAGAGCCCGATTAGGTCTGATCCAAAATCCCCTGATAACTGGATCTATCACTATAATAATCACATTATATAAATGTACCGGCAGAGAAGTGATACGTTATGTGGAATTCTAAAGAAGTTGACTTTCCTTTAAATAGGAACAATGCAGAGCTTTGTGGCACAGAGGCTAGCCCCCCTCATGCCTTTAATTTTTTAGGGAGAGTTGAAACCTACAGTATACAACCCTTTATTAGTTAAAATATAAAATTTAGCTTTTTAATAGACATGTCCACGAAGGTAAACATGAAAGTTCTAAAATCATAAATGCCAACCTTAAGGGCCCTTACACACGGACGTTTTAACCTGCGTTCCGTTTTGCTGCGTTCAGGAGCGCAGGAATAGATTCACTCAATTCTTTTCAATGGGCCTGTACTCACACAAGCGCATGTAGGCGCCGAACGCAGGAAAAATGCATTACGTTGCATCTGATCCTGCGTTGGGCGCCTACATGAGCTTGTGTGAGTACAGGCCCATTGAAAAGCAAAAAAATGGAACGCAGGGGAGCGCAGGTTAAAACACTCGTATGTAAGGGCCCTTATTGGCTTCAGTAAACAATTCTTGTATGTGTCTGTACGAGCCACAAATTAGGGAACTTGTAGGATGTGGAGGGTCTACTTTCCTCCTCCTGCCCAACCTCATGAATACAGTGTGCTGAACAGAGGCAGCAAGGTCAGTGACCTGGGAAATTTTAGGAAATAGCAGGGTAGCAAACAGGCCCAGATTTGTCTAGAGGCCTCTAGGCCCAGGGCGACAGGATTTTAGTGGTGGCATGCTGCAAAACCACACCCACATTGGTTCAGAAATTAAAATTTCCCATGTGCCAATTCCCATTGCTCCTTCCTGATGATGAAAATTTGAGCAAATAAAAGGGAAGGGACTGGGACGACAAACGACAGTGGGCCTAGAGGCGCCCGCTAGGTAAATCCAGCCCTGGTTCTTTGTTAATAGCCCCGATATATCTACTCCTACCCTGCAGAAGACAATCACCAGAACTGTAGCAATATCATGGCCATCGAAGTAACAGCAAACAGCCTTTGATTTCCTTGAATTCTGTGTGTGTGTGTTTATGTGCTTGGCTTTAGTGTTCCAGTATAAATATTATACCAGCTATAAAATCCCAAAGGCATACAATCCAGTTTACAATAATGGTATTAGGAGACGGCGGCTGGTGTTTCTGAGGTCACCACGAGAATCCCTCTCTGACTGGAGGTAATTCGCAGCTTTCAGGTTGTTGCTTTGAGTATTTAATATTGTCATAAAACACAATTGTCTTTTTGATATTTTAATTTTACACAAAGCGCCTTGAGAATTGCCAATCGTTCTCCAGATATGGAGCATAACCATAGATCATGAATAGCAAACCACACGATTCGAGAGGAAAAAAAAACCCAGAAGGTCAGAGTTTGGGTCCTAGATCAATGCACATGGGGGGCTTTACTGTCAGGCTCCCGCTATTCAAAGCAAGGCTGGTGTAAATTTGACTATATGCTCTGAATAATAACAGCAGCATCCAGTCACCTTGTGGGAATTCAGAGATAAACCAGAAGGAAAATTAACGTGATATTTTGTTATTCACAATTTGATTTCTTTCTTCCTGAAATCCCAAGCACAAAATAACTCTGCAGGGCTCCACGGAGCTGAATATCTGACAAGGTATAATTAGCCCTTGCAACAGACAAAAAAAAGATAATATTATTGGCTGTTAAACCCTTAAATTGCAGAAGCCTTAAGTACAGTACTACCTTTCTGCTACCGAAGATTCCATATTCCTGGACTTCTCTTTGATTTCTGATGGCAAGAACAAAGGGTAACGCCACTAAAATAATACAGGTCCCATTCAGGGCTGGAGATGTAGGGGGAAAATTTACTATTATTCCCAGAAAATAGTTCGACCAAATTCGCAATTCGATAATCGACCATCTAATGCTTATCGAATTGTTTTAGGCTATCATTTTGCTCGCATTACTATTTCTCGATGAATTCGTACGATCGGATACTGATCGTTCGATTTCACGTAAAAATCGTGAAATTTCAATCGAACGTCCGAAAAATTAGTAAGATTCGAACGCTCCAATCATACGAATGGTATACGAGCAGGACTTAGTCTCAGAAGCCTATGGGGGGGGGGGGGGTTTTCCCATAGGCTTCTATTGCAATTCTGTAGGTTCAATCTGGCGAAGTAGGCAGTCGAATAACTTTAAAATTTCGATTCCTTCGATCATCGAATGATCGAATATCCGATCATTCGATCTATTCGATGATCGAAGAGGCCAAAAGTGAATATACGATTTCACAAAAAATTTGTACGATCGGTATTCGATCGAACTTTGATCATTTCACGTGAATTTCGTAAATTTGCCCCTAGGTGTCCTCTGACAATACAGGAATGCTGGGGCCCAAACCATGAGGAGTAGTAAATCAAGAATGTCCAATCTGCAGCCCTCCTGCTGTTATTGCACTAAAAGCTTCAGTCTTATAATCACTGTAATATGAATAGAATTCTATGCCGTTGACAATGGGCTTTAAAGGACAACGAAAATTAAACTAAAGAAGTAGTTAGAAATGTTGTACATGATGTTTTGTGCTTGTGTACCAGCCCAAGGCAACCACAGCCCTTTAGCAGTAAAGATCTGTGTCTCCCCAGTAGATGCCCCAGTAGCTCCCCATCTTCTTTTCTGATTCTGATTCACTGATTCACATGCTCTGTGCTGCTGTCACTTACTGAGCTTAGGGACCCACTCACAATATACAGTACACATAGGGGCAGATTTACTATTGGTTGAATTCGAGGGTGAATTTACCCTTGAATTCGACCAATCGAATTGTGGTCAAATTTAAATCCTTCGAATTCGACTATCGGATTTGAAGGATTTTACAGCAATAATTTGATCTAATTTTTTTAATTCGATCAAAAATAATTAAAACCAATGTGGTAGGTTGAAAATGGCGAACTAGGCAGTCGAATAAAAATGTAAAGGACAAGTTATTCGACTGTCGAATATTTGAATATTCAAATAAAAAATTTTTTATTCGAATCATTCAATACGATCGAATTTTCAAAATTCGATGGTCGAATTGGTCTTCAAAAACATTCGAAAATTCTAATGTTTTTGAAAATTTGATCGAATTTCGAATCATTCATGTGAATTTGATAACCCCATAGTGTAATAGAAATATAGTCACAATATAAGGCTGATTAGTCATTAATATGGATAATCTACGTGGCAGCACAGAAACCAGTGCAACTAGCAACAGAATTTAATAATCAGCCCTGTAGCATCAGCTTATATTACAGACCAACCTCCTTTTCTGCTGGATAATTAGTGACGACCCCTAAGCTTAGCTTCTCAACAGCTGCTCAGAGCCCACTGAGCATATGTGAGTGTCACAGACACTTTCCAAGATGGTGACCCCCTGTGACAAGTTTCAAGTCCTGGATCATTGCTGCTATTGACAAGCTGAAACTTTAGGCTGCTGCAGTTCACTGTATAAAACATGGCAGTTTTAGCCACTTTCATTTTTAGGATTTAGTTCTCGATTAAGAAAAACAAGTTTATATCCCACCCTGATAAAACTTGGACCACTTACATGATGTCCCCAAAGAAAGCTCCATGCTCCTAAATGGCTTCATTATGATCATTAAGGGCAAATTTACGCATTTCACGTGAAATGATCGAAGTTCGATCGAACATCGATCGTACAAATTTTTTGGGAAATTGTAAAGTGAAATTTGGCCTCTTTGATCATCGAATATCGAATAGATCGAATGATCGGATATTCGATAATTCGATCATTCAATGATCGAAGGAATCAAAGTTTTAAAGTTATTCGACTGCCTACTTCGCCAGATTCAACCTACCGAATCGTAATAGAAGCCTATGGGAAGCTCCTGCTCGAATATCATCGCTCGAATCGTACAAATTTTTCGGACGCTCAAATGAAATTTCACGCTTTTTTTGGGAAATCGAACGATCGGTTTCCGATCATATGAATTCATTGAGAAATCGGATATCGAGCAAACTGAAACAATTCGATAAGCATTCGACGGTCAAATGCTTATCGAATTGCGAATTTGGTCGAGCTAATTATGGGGAATAATAGTAAATTTGCCCCTAAGTGAAGTTGATCCATATCGGAGAAAATCTAAATGAATATCAACATTATCATTATGTAAAGTGTGCAAAACTTGTTTTTTTCCTTCTTCTGTATTTGCCTCTTACCCTCTTAGTGGCTGCTTGTAGAATTTACTGATGGTGCAATGGTGTTGATGAAGATTCTGTTTGATCGATGGTATGCCACGTGTTTACTTGCAAAATACTGTAAGCCAAGAGCAGAAAAACCCCTTATAGAGTTGACAAAATGCCGTCTGTTCGGTGCCATCCGCCATTATAGACAGACGAGTGGCAAAGCAGAGAGGTTAAAATGGTTTATAGGCTTAGGGTGAGGCATTGTGGGCTGAGAGCAGGCAACAGAGACAAGAGGAAAGTGATGGAAATGCTACAGAGTCTGAAGTTTTCATTTTGGCTGCAGAAACAGTGATTTCATTGGTGCATATACATTAACAAATATTTGTATTAAATGAAAAAAAAAAAAAAACAGAAGCGATAAAGGAACTACAAAACAACCATGAAACAGAAGTTTTGTACGTTTGCAATGGAAATGTGGGTGCATCTCATATTTAGCAGCTGCCAAACTGAATGTCTCAGTCAAAGTAATTGGGAGCAAATAAAAGCAACATCATAGAAATTATTAAAAATAAAGGAACAACAGTGGAAATGCACTGAATATGCCACACGTATTAATTCTTAACCTTTATATTAGGTCATATAATAAGGGCTTATTAGACTACAGTGGCCATTCCGGTTCATCCATTTCTGAATGCATGATATATATATATATATATATATTGTTTATACAGAACCGCACTCCAGACTTCCATTATAACGTGAATCAAGTCACTTTTATTTGCATGTGTTTCCAACGTTTCGGCCCCCCTTAGGGTTCTGTATAAACAATAAGTAACCTGCTTTGAACCTGCACCCACAAACAGAGTACAAATCCGGATCAGAGTGCGGCTGCTTGTGGAAATATATATATATATATATATATATATATATACTTCAGTAATATAGACTCATAAAAGGGCGAAGTGGCCATCGCCAGAAATCTCATCTGCAGGGAGATCGGCAATTCACTAACACACGTAGAGTATGATTCACTAACGAAAGAGACCATCGCTAGCGTACGTTTGCACCTTATTGCCAGGCGACTTTTCACTCTGGCGAATGGTCGTTACTCTGCAAATTCACCAAAGTGCAACTTTTACTGAACGTTACCTCTTTCGCCATAGTTTCCTTCGCCACCTTATACCAGGAAAACTGATAAAATTAAGCTACATCCTCCTCAGTCTTACGTCAGTGACGTCATATCCTGTATGCCGGAAATTTTTTCAGAGTGGGATTGCCTTCAAAAGTCTGAACTATTAAAGACTTTTGCGTTAACATTTTTTTCTAGACATTTTAGGGGCATGGAACATTTGTTTTAGGGTGGGCTAATGTTGGGCATTAAGAGGATCTCTTTTGGCTTTATTATAGTTCCTTGGACATTAGTAATAAAAAGTGGCCACTTCAAGCAATAAAGACGTCCATATGACTTTTAAGTACTCGTCCTATTCAAACTGACCTAAGCGTAACAAGTTTCGCTAGGCAGAAACGAACACTAGTGAAACTTTGCGATGAAATGCTTACACTGCCGAAGTAACACTAGTGAAAAGTCGCCAGCGTTCGGAAGCCGAGACGCAACTTTGCATTTTAATGAATTAGCGTAGTGGTAACAACTTTGCGCCTGGCAAAGTGGTGAATTTTCCCCATTACCTTTGCTTGGATGATGCTTTTCATCCAACACTGATATAAAGTGTCATTTACAACCACATATGCAATAAGCAAAGTGTAATTTCGAGCCATGTTTAATACCATAATGTGTTTTTTTGTCCCAGAATATCAGCATTGTTGTGGCTAGGGATGCACCGAATCCAGGATTCGGTTCGGGATTTGGCCAGGAGTCGGGCTTTTTCAGCAGGATTCGGATTCGGCTGAATCCTTCTGCCTGGCCAAACCGAATCCGAATTTGCATATGCAAATTAGGGCCAGGGAGGGAAATCACATGACTTTTTGGCACAAAACAAGGAAGTAAAAAATGTTTCCCCTTCCTGCCCATAATTTGCATATGCAAATTAGGGTTTGGATTCGGTTCGGTATTCGGCTGAACCTTTCGGGAAGGATTTGGGGGGTTCGGCCGAAACCAAAATAGTGGATTCGGTGCATCCCTAGTTGTGGCTGCCTGGGGGGTGATGCAACTGTAGCTGATGCGACAAAAAGTTAACACAGTTATGGTCTATATTTTAGATGCAAGCACATTGACACAGGGCACTGAGGGAACCCTAAAGTTACTAGAGGTGGTGCTGGTGGTAGCCCCAGGGTTTCTTTCGGTCAATACCTTTAATGAATGGGATCGCTCAACTGGCTGCAGAGAAATTTGTGTGAGCACAACTGTACTTGTGGTGGTAAATGACCCCTATAGTCTCTGCCAATATTGGTAGCAGTCCCTTGAGGACTATTTCTTGGAGTGAACATGTCCTTATGACATACATTGCTGTGATGGAAACACTCCAGTGATGCATGCGTGATTCTACAGCAATCAGTGTCATGCAGAGCAAGTGATAGAATAGCACTATTGAGGTGTTTAAGATATTAGTCTTGAGCCATCCATAACTGGCCATACAAGATCTGATTGATTGACCAGGCCTCTAAATAAGAAAAGCTCCTGCCTTTTTGGTCTACCAAGTGATGGGTCAGATTGACCCTATATGACCACTGCATACCTGCTGATCATAAACCTTGAGCTACCCATCAGTGACCATACATTACTGATTGTCTGACCTGCCTTCTAAACTAACAAATATTTTGCCCTTTTGTGGGCCAGAATGACCTTCTCTCTTGACTTATGATCAGTCTACCAAGTGATGGGTCAGAGTGGCCTTTTCCAGTAGTTCTAGGATTTGATCATATAAAGAACCCCTGCATACGTGATGATCATAAACCTTCAGCTACCCATAACTGACCATACATTACTGATTGTCTGACCTGCCTTCCAAATTAGCAAATATTTTGCCCTTTTGTGGGCCAGAATGACCTGCTCTCTTGACGTATGTTAATATAGTCCAAAATAATTCTTAGACTTTTCAATTCTGAAAAATAGCAATCCAAATGTATTATATTTGAAATCACTGCAGAGAATAAAACAAGTGAATAAACTGGTTATGATAGGCAGCACCGACTGAGGCTAAACCACCAGCAGCTGACAAGAAATGAAGCCGAGTTGTGTTAGTACGACATTAATAAATGAGCCTGTATAAGAAAAGCTAACAAAATTGAAGACATGCCTGCTTGGTTTCAGACAAAAGGCCATTTCTAATTAATCTATTGAAGAACCTGTTTAAGACTGATTCATCAATATTCTTGTGTCTGGTATAATGATGTCCAGGTCAATGAGACTTAGTTGATCTCTTCGTTCCACCATGGTCATGCCATCACAACCACTTATGGTCAGCCTGTTCTTGCATTCACATGTTTGTCAAAGCAAAATGAAAATGAACTTGCGCAAAGGAACAATGGTACAACGTTAGGAAACTCAGAGGTTTTTTTTTTGTAACAAAGGAAAATATTGCTTTATATGCAACTACACAACCATTGTTATACCGTTGGGGATTTTAGCTTTTAAAAAAACCTACACCACTTCTCGTTAACTTGAATGAGTATTTTTGGGATGAGAACTGCCTGTACTAAACCCTGTACTTGCTCCATGTGCCAAACAGCTTCATTTTAACAGAATGGATTAGACAAATAGCACGAAGGGTAGTAACTGAATCAAAGGGGAACTAAAGTCTAAAATAGAATAATGTTAGAAATGCTGTATTTTGTATACTAGATATAAACATGAACGTACTGCACCAGAAACCTAATTAAACAAATGCTTTATGCTTTCAAAGTTGCTTTCAGGGGGCTGTCATCTTGTAACTTTGTTAATAATCTTTGCAAGACCAAGACCGTGCACATGCTCAGTGTGATCTGGACTTCTGTTGGGAGGTTAATCTCAGGGATCAAAACAGCACAAGTCAAATAATATCTACCAGAAGCCGATACAGCATTAATAATCAGAATATACACACTACACTGGGCCTGAGGATACAAATCTCTACACAGTCGCCAGCTGCTCTACAGGGAAACAAACAAAGCTGCTCAAGTTCTGGGAAATAAGGTGGTTTGAAAGTATGATTGTTTCCCTGCAGAGCAGTTATCGCCCGTCTGAAGTCTCCTATCCTCAGCTATCAGAGCAAGTAAAACGAAGGGAGAATACCACTGTATACACTCAGGTTTCTTATAAAAATGATACACATTTTTTAATTAAAGTATATTGGAGATGGATTTCTTTTTACTTAAAGAAAGTAAAAATTGGATTTTTTTTTTGCTTTTACATCCCCTTTAAACAGTGGGTTTCAAATAGAAAATCAGATCAATGGGGTGTTTATCATTAACATTGTTAGACTCGAATCCACCAAAAATGACAACGATACTGACCTCCCAAAGCAAAACCAAAAATTTCTATAACTGGTTCCTAAACATGTCCTCCAGTGAAACCTATAGCTCTGACAGAGGGCTAAATCTGAGAGTTTATTAGAATAAAATTGTGGGAGCAATGCATGAAATGAGGTAAATGAAACACTGGTTTCTGAAATCAGATATCAATATTTCCCATGAAATTCATACGCCATATCGCATTTATATATTTCATCTTAAGTGCCTGACTAGATTATATTTCCTTGTACTGAAGGGTTTCTGCCAAGACCTACATACATGGCTCAACTACAT
>CM044434.1:17416067-17427580 GCA_024363595.1 Xenopus borealis | reverse complement strand
ATATCACTCTCTACATCATACTAAAAGTTATCTCAAAGGTGAACAACCCCTTTAATGGCACACTCCACTGTGTTTCTGATCACTGCTTATGAATGTCATTTAAGGCTACATAGTTCTTTTATTCCTAAGCTTGCTAAACATTTGAATCACAATGTACAGTATGCCTGCATAGTGTATGTGCATGTTAAGTGTCTTTTAAACCCCAGGAGCTGGTATCAAATGCCAGCTGTCAGTCCTGCTTTTAATCTTGCACAGTAGTGCATGACCTTGACCGCATGACTTTATGCGTTTTAATTCAGGAGAGATAATTACAGAGCTGCAAAGTCAAACTTGGAAGAGAAAAAAACACACACGCAAGGAAGACAATATATTAGACAAAACCAGGCAGGGCGCCATGTTTTCAGCATTAGAAACCAAGAAACGGTTTCGAAAATTGGATATATGTTTCGTTCACAAACACCCTTGCGAATGTTGGCAACCGTGCTTGTGCCATTTTCGACTGATTAAAGACTTTGCAAGTTTTGTGACCAAATTGCTGTTGCGAACGTTCTCAGTGTATGTAATAAAAATACGCAATTGCAAACCATTTTTCCCGACAAAACATTGAACGCCACTCCAGGTGTGAAAGGTTCGCAATGCGCAATTAAGATTAGCCTAGTGAAGAATATTGCATTGCGACAGGTGAATTTTTATTCTCATGGTTTTGCCCTTTGCGGATTTTATTATATTTCCACCATAGGTTGTTATTGTAAAGGGCAAGTGCTGGTTGATGATGGAATTGATGTTTTTGTCACTGTATGTATATTTCAGATCCACAATTTTAATCTGGTCAATGTGATTTTGTTTATGTTTTTACTGTGTCATTTTTGTTTGGTATGTGTATGAACAAAGCACAGTTTATTTCATCATTGCTGTTTGGTAACGTTTTTTTTTTTTTATGTTTCTCTTAAGGTTTCTAGAGTTCCACTCCTGGATGGGAAATAAAAGAATGGAATTGCTTCTTTCTTCAAACAACTGATCCTGAACCAGAACTATGAATTTCCTTGTGCTGCATCAGTAATTCAACTGGACTTACAACTTGTTGGATATGATCCTTGGACCAGCATATGTTTGGAACACCCCACTGACTTAGGTCATACATTTCTGCATACGGAATCATTAAACCGTTAAACTAGGTAGCAACATAGCTTCTTCGCATACGTTTGTTGAACATGACTTATGGAGAAGAGCTTAGCTCTGAGATGCAACAAGATTCCGTTGTTTTAACCTATTTGGAAGGATTACTAATGCATCAAGCAGCTGGCGGCTCGGGAACTGCAGTCGACAAGCTCTCTGTTAGCCGTGCAAAATCCGATGGGAATTTTAAGAATTCCGGAAATATATTTTCCAATGGTGAGAGTAATGTCCCTCTTCACAGCAACAGTATCCCTTGTCAAGGATCTGGAATGTTGCATCTCAAAAAAGCAAGGCTGTTGCAGTCTTCAGAGGACTGGAATGCTGCAAAGAGAAGACGATTGTCGGATTCTATTCCCGGTGTAAATGGCAAAAATGAAACTTTATTGGCTGGCATGGTGGCAAATGCACCCAAAGGCAAGCAGGATAGTACATTACTGGCATCTCTGCTTCAGTCTTTCAGCTCTAGACTTCAGAGTGTGGCTCTGTCACAACAACTTAAACAGAGTCTCAAAGAACAAGGTTTTTCTCTTAGCCCGCAGACTGTACAGGAGGAGAAAAATAGCCAGTGTATGGGCATGGCATCCAGTCACCTTAAGACTTTGTTAAACAAAAGAAGATCAAAAGAGAAAATAACCGATAGTAATGTGACTACTAAAGCCTCCATTCCAGAAAAATATACAGAGTCTTCACATTCTGGGCAAAGCAGCACAAAAGCTGCTGAGCCTGTTTCATGTGCTGCCAGACTTCAGGCTGTTGCAAGTATGGTAGAGAAGAGGTCAAGCCCCACTGCCTCTCCTAAACCGAGTATTGCATGTAGCCAATTGGCATTGCTGCTTTCTAGTGAAGCTCACTTGCAACAATACTCCAGAGAGCATGCCATAAAAGCGCAAAATGCTAATCAGTTAGCAAGCGAAAGGCTAGCAGCAATGGCAAGGTTAAAAGAGACCTCGGAGAAGGACCTTGGCCATTTTCCTTTGTCAACAAGTTTGCCTTCAACCCTAAACAGTCCGGCAAGAACAACTATTTCCAATGGTTTTGGTAATATCGGTAACATTTCTCCCTTTTCAAGTCCGTTAAGTGTCCCTCATTCCCCACATAAATCAGTAGGATATAAGAATCATTCGGAAAAAAATCATCTGAAGCCCTCTCCGAATAACAGCTTGCTGCTACATCTACTTAAAAGCCAGAATGCTACAAATATGAAAAAATGCAACATTCAAAGTGACAAAGTGACAAGTGGCGTTGCATTTGAAGAAAGTGCTACGCCAACAACCACAGATGACTTTTCTGACAACAACCCTAGCTTTACGGAAGATGAAACGAGCGATGATGAAAGTAGTCACTCTAACTGTGCTCCCATTGACTTGTCATTTAAAAATAGAGTCGATAAGCCAGAGGTGTTAAATACGACCTCCATAGACAACTTAACAGAGTCCTTGCTTAAAAACTGGGATCCAAAAGTTGAAGGACTTGACATCAACAAAGATAATAGCAGAGAGTCTTCACTGGATTCCACGTTAAAACCACATCACAAGGTCACCCTGTTACAGTTACTTCTTGGGCATAAGACTGATGAAAATCCTGAAAAGATGGAAGATCTTCAGACTCCACAGAAATGTGCTGATTTGACAAAATTCAGCTTGCCAATACAAAGACGTGCATCTGAAAACACTCATGTACATAATTCTGCTTCATTGAATGCATCCCCTTTAAACCACTGTTCAAAATCAGATTCCCCCATTAACCTGATCCAGACTTTTTCACCCAAAAATACGTTCACATCTTACATAAGTGACATTCAGTCAGAAAGACACATGAATGCTGCTTCAAAACACTTGATAGAGCTTACGAGGAAAAAATCATTTCATAATCCCATCCCATTAATAAATGAGAGTGCACCAAATAATGCTGCTTTCAGTGCGAGTAAACTTCTACAAAATCTAGCTCATTGCGGAAAGCAAACACCGCCACCTGATGAGCAAATAGCACAAAAACCAGTAAGTGTACCCAATGGTAAAACTCTAGGACTGATAGACAGACTAAATAGCCCCCTGATTACTAATCAGTCTCAAACTTTTGAGGAGGACAAATCATTTAGTAGCCCACCTACTCCAACAGACTCCAGATTTCCTGTCTCGGAGATCGAAAACCTTTTAGAAAGACGTACTGTTCTACAGCTTCTTCTCGGAACACCAAATAAAGGGAAACCTGAAAAGAATCCAAACATCACAATCAAAGATGAACATCAACAAGACAGAGCAGAAAGAAGATCAAGTGAACAAATAGTATCTTTTAAAATTAAAAGTGAGCCTGAGGACTCCTACAGCACACAGCATTTAAGAGACAATGGAATTCCAAGTCCACTGGCAATGCCTATTCACAGTTTTTCCAGATCACCCCCAGAGGGCATGAAATCTCCAAACCTCACTCCTCATGACTTTTCTGTTTCTAGAAATGGCCTTCTAAGCCGTTTGCTTACACAAAACCACAATGGGTACGAAATGAGTGACCCGGGTATAACCAGGAACTCTGAACCAAGACAAACAGAAACAAAAATTCCCTGCACTGTTCCAAAAAAGAGAAAAATGCACCAAAATGAGCCTTTAGAAAGTCAAGTAAAATTTGCAAAACTCAGTCCTTCTGAAAGTGGGCAATATTGTTCTTCGCTGTCATTAAGTGGGCCGATGTTTCATCAGGATGAAATGCATAGTAACAAAAGTGATGTGGAACCTAGGTGCAATGTGAGTCAGAACACCTTTAATGAAGTTAAACATTTAGGTTGGTCAAGAGAAAGTAAAGGTTTTAATGTGCTGAAACAACTTTTGCTTTCGGAGAATTGTGTCAGAGATTTGTCTCAGCATAGGAACAATGTGTCGGTTGATGATATGGTAAAGGGGAACACAAATAACCTAGCAGGCAGTTCTGCTTTTGTAACACCCTCATTAAATGTTCACATGGGGAAAATGTCCAACCACACAAACAATTTAGGTCAGATGACATTTCAGTGTCCGTCTTCTTTAAAGAATTCCCCCCACTCACCTTCAGATAGTTTGATACATAAAACTGAATCTGGACAATTCAATATGTGCCCTATTCCCAACGACAAGGGCCCAATTAAATGGGTTATCACAGGTATGGAAAAGGATGATGTTGCAAAGGATTCCCCAAGGTTGACCAAAACCAACCCAATATTATACTACATGCTGCAGAAAGGAGCACATTCTGCTGGTAGCCAGGAGCTAAGAGATCGAGGCAGTTGGACTGAATCCTTACTCGGAAATGCATCAGAAGTGACATTCAAACGAGAAATGATCAATTTTAGAGGTACCACCCCAAATGGCAGTGTTGTGAAAAAAACAACCACTCCTGTTGTAAATAAGACATTGCGTAATTCCAATGGTAAAAAGTATGGACTTTTTGATATACTGACAATTAAGAAGGAGCCTGAATAATACAGCAGATATGAGTAGCCACTGCACCAGGTCGTAAATAAACCTAATATAAAAGAATGCATCATTTCTACAGTATCGGGCATGAAGACAAGAGATGCAAAGCATGATCTTTTTGACATGTTTTTTTTTATCTCGTATATTTTGGTTGGTTATATTGCTTGTGGCTATAGCTTATTTTGAAAACTGTACAGATTTTGCTAATATGGTTTCTACTCTTGGTTCTGGGAATTTTTGTTTCTTAAGGGTATTTATTCCCTCTGCTTGGTAAAAAATGTTATAAATTATAAAAGACAAATGTGCTGTTGAAGGCTAGTTTCCAATATTTGCCTTATGTATTGGTCTCAATATTTACAAGATAACGCATCCAATTGGAGACAATAATTACAGCTGAGATTTCAAATCCACTGTATCCCAGCTGTGCAGATCTGCAAATCCAAGTGTCCATTACTTACCCTTGGCTCCTCTGCAGGGCTGGGATACGTAGTTTCCAAAAATCTGTAGTAGAAAGCTGTGGTTTTGATACCCCTGCTTTAGAATACAATTTAGAACCCAAAAGGTTACACTAGGTATGCCAAGAAATTTGTTTAGCATAATGTGCAAAAGATTGTGTTTGGGAAGCTGTATCAGCACAGCACAGATATCTGCAAAATGTTTATTTTTCCATGGAATAACATTTCTATATAATACATTTCACGTTTTATTCAGCATTTTTTTTTTGCTTTGGTGATTATTTTGTGTTGGCCTCTGTAGCCCCCATGATGTTTACAATAAACTGGACAGCGATGGAATTATGCAACTTGGTCGTACCTACTTCCTTATACAATATTTTTTCAAGTGGTTTCCAAATAATGCAATTTAAGTCACATGGGTGCAATTTGTGTCTATCAAACATAAGTGTTTCCAGATACTCGGTGTTTTGCACCAAGGAATACTCCCCATTTAACTCACCAGGCCAAACTTTTGTCTATAAAAATAGTGTGTGATAGACCTCACTCTATGGATCCAACTTGTGGCCATGCATGGGCAGATTTAAGCTGTCAATCCAGCCCCTTTAGATAGCAGCCCATGTATGGCACCTCTGAGGGGCCTGCCCAACTGATATCTGGGCATAATATCATTTGCTGATTTAAAAATTCTGGCAGCTCATTGATGCGATCCTCAACCCGACAGCTTGCATCCGCATTGTTTGGGCCAATCGATTGGATCTGGTGGGCATATTGGGGGCAAAGATAAGTTGATTTGGAGACCTTTCCAAACAAGTCGATCTTTAAATATATGGCTAGCTTTAGAATCAAGCTTTAACATGTACTGTATCTACTTCTTTTCAACCTGTTGTTGTCCTGAAAGTCTTGGAGAAGCCTTTTGGATGTTGGCCACAGATGGGCATATATCCTATACATTGATATATATATATATATAGATATATATATATATATATATATATATATTGATATATTGATGACTAAACATTGAAGTAGATTTATCAAAAATCGAATGTGATTTTTTTCCAACGAATATCTGAGTTAATAAGAAAAAAAGTGAAAATTTTAAATATAACATTCAGTTTTTATCTTTAAATTCTAGTTTTCTGAACATAAATTTGATTGTTTGGTTTTTTTTCCCCATCATTAGAGTTTTTGACATTAAAATGTTTCCATAAATGCGCAAACATTCGAAATTCAAGTTTATCCGAGGTAGAAAAACCCTCACACAACTCACAGATTCGATTCTTGGTAATATTGCCCCCCAAGGATCAAAAACCCAAGTTCATTTTTTTAGGGGAGGAGGGTTTATTTTTTTTTTAATTTTATAATCAAATCATTCTTAGCAGCACTTAACCTCTTGTTATTTTCAAGGAAGCATCCAGACCAAATAAATGTGGCTGCAAATTAGCTTGAACGTTTACTGGACATCTTTTCCAAGATGTAGTTCTTAATAAAAAAAAATATATATATATATTTTACCTCTGTATCCATCATTTTTCTTGGTAGTGTCTCCCTAATGCAAAAATCAATACCACAAGTAGAGAAAGCCCAGACTAGTTACCGCAAGGTCAGCTTGGTTTAACCTAGTGGTAAGCTAAGCACTAAATGCTTTTTCTTTTTGTTTCCCTTGATAGCACTTACTATAGCACACAGGTCTGTGTTTTTTTCCATACAAAATGACATAAAGCTAAAATAAGCCCCCTAGTGACGTTATTTTTGAAGAAATCTAATAAAATTTACCTTTGCTTTACAAGTATGTAATTCTAATTTATGGGTCATGCTTTTTTAAGACGTAGATTATTCTACAGAAAAAAAATCAATGTTATAATTATATGTTAATAGATAATTGTATATTAATGTAACCCATTTTGTAAGCTGTTGACAAGGGTGTGCACAATGATAAAGATGATGAAACCAATCAGAATTTATGGTTAGCTATATGCTCTTGCACAAGTGAATTCATTGTCTTTGTAACTGACCAGCCTATAGTACAGTGAAGCAGGGATATTCTTAAATCATCAGAGCGGCGAATATCTAAAGGCGTTTAGTCACACAAAATATAAATTTATAATACTGGACCTTACTTTTAAAGTTTAACAATATGCTAACTTTAGTTCGAAAGTACAGAAGAATTTGCTCGGAAACGCAGTCACAGTTCATGAAGGCTTCATATATATAATGAAAATAATTTTTGCATGATAAAATTGTGTTTTGGACATTTGTTCACCAAACAACTGCCACAATTGTAAGCTAGCAGGTCACCCATGACACTTGACAGCTTAAGGGGGATCATACTACTATCAACATGGTGAGGCAGTTAAGCATATTATTGGGTTTACTTCCTGACCATGAGTGCTTGCAAGGGCACCTAAGAATTCTTTTGTTTTCAGACAAAGAGACTCTTTATTACTCTTTATCGAGACTAGAGATAAATATTTGGGCCTTCTGATGCCTCTTTGTGGCACATCTCTGTTCTTTCTGATCCACTTAGTAGGGGCATCAGCAAACAAAGTGGATCAGTGCTACTTATGGCTTTTCAATATTTGACTGGCTGTATAATGCCTGAGTTAGTTAATTCATTGTTGTGTAAGATATACTGATTCAATTATTTGACCCAATAAATACTACAGAAAAAAGTTTGTCAAATGTTACCCCAGTCCAGGGTCCTGACACACATTGGGTTATTTATGTAAATCCGAAAAAGTCATGTTGTTTTTTTAAAAAAAAAATAGGCCTTTTTGAAAATCACAAATTTTTCAGAATTTATTAAAGCCCAAGGATGAAAAATCTGGCATCTGCAAACCTTCCGAGGTTGTATATAAGTCAATGGAAGTCCCTTGATTTTTTTTATGTGCTCTGGGTTTCATGCAATTCCATGACGTTATCGGAGCTTCTGGGGGGGGGAACAAAAAATTCACAGATTTCTTTCCCCATAAAGAAAATTTTTAGCAAAATGCTATGATAAATAAGCCTAAAAAACCCAAGCAAATATGCTTGGAATTTGTAGCAAAAAATATAAAGATAAATTCGGAGCTTGATAAATAACCCCCTCAGTTTGTAAAACTCGTTTTAACAAAATAATTTACTCAAGCAGATTTAACTAAATTTGTCATGGTATGAATTTTTATATTTAATGACTTTAAAATATGTCTTTAAACTACAAATATATGAAACCCATGATATTGCTTAACGACCAGAAAATTCATAATATATTAATAATGTAAAAATATATGATATTTATCAGCAGTTTCATATGATTGATTTAAGAATTTTTTCTAAACCACGAATAAACAAATTTTCTCTAAAACCACAAATGCCATGAATGTTATTCAAAGATTTGAATATAAAAAGTATAAATGAAAACAGAATAAGAATACCTCAAAAAACTCTAAAATTTTGAGTTGTTCAGACAATTACTAGTGGAAAAAAAAAATCAGAAAACCTCTAAGGTGCAGAATTCGACCATCAATTTAAACTGTTTTTTCAATCTAAAACAAACCGTTTTCACTCGAATAGGTCCGGTTTTAGTCAAATAAGAATCGTTTGGACGCATCGTATGGTTCAAACGATTTTTACCAAAAAATTTTGATTTTCGAAAATTTCCAAAAACACTCCTTGTTTCCAGGAGGTCCCCCATAGGCTAAAATAGTAATTCAGCAAGTTTAAGGTGGCAAAGGATCAAATTAGAATCTTTTAAAGAGATATTCCAATTTTGAATGGTCGAATTTTTAAGTTTTATTCAAATTCTTTTCAATTGGATTCGAATTTTGGCCTTTTCGATAAATCATTCAATAGGATTATCGCAGCTCTGATATATGTCCATAGAACTTCAACTGCTTTTACTGTTGTGTATGAGTTTTTTTTGTGGTTTTCACACTAAATAAATCTAAAATTTTAAAGAAATACATTACAAAACCCACACATTTTTATACAACATGATAGAATGATGCTTGTAAGAGTCACTGGCAGATTGTGTGAAATTGGCAAAAGTAAAGGTGGCCATACACAGGCTGGTAAAAGACTGAGTTGGCAGCTTAACGATCTGTGCGTGGGGCACTCGGACGGGCTTACCCAATCGATACCTAGCCAATAAAAGCTGCCAACAGGCTGAGTTGGCAGCTTATCGGCCCGTGCGTGGGGCCCTCCGACGGGCTTGCCCAATCGATATCTGGCCGACTTTCAGTCAGTCATGCAGGACTAAAAATCCCGTTGGATCGCAGCCGCATTTGTTCATTGATGCGGTCCTGCGATCTGACCAACCGTACCTCCCTAGGGCCCACATTCAGATCACCCACCTCAAGGTGGATATATCGGGAGAGATCAGCTCGTTTGGCGACATCACCAAACGAGCGGATCTCACCCCGATATGTCCACCTTAAGACAATCCAAAAGGCTTTGTTTAGAAAAGAAATGAAAATTATTTTTTTATCAAAACTTTTACTTTTTAATTTGCATTATGTATTTTTACAATTGTGTAGGCAGAAATCCCTATACTGGCTGCTTGTATGAAAAAATAAAACAATGTGATATAACTGTAACCACTAAGCTAGCATTACATGTACTGTAGTAATGCTAAAAAAAGGATACACAATACAATTGCAGATATATCAGCACGTCCTTAAAAAAAAAATGGTGACCATTATAAATCAGAAGATAGTTAAAAACACAAAACTGTGTGGTGTTTAAGAAGTCATAATTAGATTTGGTTAAATAGAGGACTTTATTTTTATTAATATACTGTTTTGGTATTATATTGAAGGACAAACACAGGCCATTTTATGAAAAATCTAATTTTTTAAATTTAATTTTGACTTTTTACTTTCTAATTCCAAAACTAAAACATCTTGAATGTGCTGATGTAAGAAAAAAAAAACTTGAATTAAAATGAGTTTCAAAGCTTGAAAACAAGAACTCGAATGCACTCTAACCCACCATTTTAATGGATTTTCCAAATTTCGAATTGATCTAGAAAAGTCAAATTGAAAAATAGCTTGAATTTGGTTAATGCAATTCCCATTGATTTCTACACGATCTTGCCAGCTTTTAGATGACAAAATAATTTTAAGAAATTCAAATGTGAAGAACTTGAAATTTGTCATTTTTGGTGCAAAAAAACTTCGCTAAAAATTTTACAGCTCTGCCCCATAGTATGCAAAAATTATTCTCATTGAGCGCCATATTGGATCTGCTCTGACCATGTAAACAAAATATTTGTACGTTACTACTACCTCTTGCTACTTTTAAAATGCAGAATAAAAATCCTGTTCAATTTTAATAAAATAATTGTTTTTGTTACCTGTGAATTAAACCCAATTTTTTTTTTCTTTTGCAAAATGTTGCATTTTCATACAAAGTGCTAACTCGCTGTGTGAGCTGTAATAGTCTTTAATTTAAAAGGATTTTGTTTTTTAAATAAGGAGAACTGAGATGGAAAGAATACTTTGGGATATTGTATTTTACAAACATTAACCTGTGAAATGTATGGAGATTTACTGTTGAAAAGATGTATATAACGACAACTCCAAAATATGTGATATGTATCAGTTATGCATTGAAATGTTTAACATGGTTTTTTAAAAAAGGTGATGTAAATAATGTTTTTCCATGAAGCCTAAAAAAAAAAAATTCTTTTGTATTGTTTTGAATAAAAAAAAAAAAAAATCTTTGGGTTATATATAAAAGTTATATAAAATGTATGTATAGAGTACATGTACATAGAAGCAAATGGTTTTCAGTCTCCTGTTGCATGAATGCATATTGCTGAAACCTGTATGGAAGAAGTGTACAAAATTATTTAACTTGTGATTTGCATGTTCGGTGCATGGGAAGAGGCCCCCGTGCATTTGTTCACCAGTCAGGTCAGATACATATTTTTCAAAAATAAAAGCTCCAAAACAAAAATACCGTATTTTAATTTTCAGACATTAAAAAGTATGTTAATTTTGTGAAAGAATGCACTACCTACGAAACGATCGGACGTCACAGCTTAGTTGAAACGGAGAGCTCCGGGCCTATAATGTTATATGATTGATAGTTTATATTTCAATTTTTATAAATCGAATAAATATGGCTAATGGAGAAATATAGAATTGAGAGATAAGACATTGATCGATGAATTCTGAAGTTTACAGACATATGTTTAATTGTGGTATATTCTAATGGAGATTTCCTCCCCAATTCCCCCCCTTGTGGCGTCACAAACATTGTACATAATGCGGTGTGATTATTTTAATATTATTTTTTTTTTTTTCATTTCCCAATGAGGACTTGAATAAAGAAAGAGAAAAATCAAGTGGATTATGTCTGTATTATTTTGAGGAAATCGAGAGATGGAGTTTTGAAAGCCTTTTGAATTTTGCAACATTTTGGCTAGAAGGTTGGACTTGTTCTCTTTCAGCAA
>CM044434.1:17175020-17189719 GCA_024363595.1 Xenopus borealis | reverse complement strand
AAAAGGACTTTTATTATACAGATTTTTGTGTCTGGGTGACGGGTCCACTTTAAGGTGCTGAGAAAGGGCATTCAATCTGAAAAAAATCAATATTAAGGGTGTTATTTATATTTATTAATCCAGGATTTAGTTCAAGATTCTGGCCATTTTCAGCAGGGTTCGGATTTGGCCGAATCCTTCTGCCCGGCTGAACCAAATTCTAATTTGCATATACAAATTAGGGGTGGGGAGGGAAATCATTTGACTTTTTATCACAAAAACAGTAAACAAGTAAAAATTGTTTTCCCCTTTCAACCCCTAATTTGCATATGCAAATGAAAATTCATATGCAAATTAGGATTCGGTTTGGGTTCGGTATTCAGCCAAATCATTCGTGAAGATCCAAAATAGTGGATTCAGTGCATCCATAGTTATATATCAAAGGTCGAATTTTATAGTTGTGATTTTTTTTTAACTCTAATAAATTCTATTTTATTCACAATTGGAATGGTGTGTTATTTATGATAAAATTTGAATGTCTAAAATTTGATCAAATAGTCCTGACAGCCCGAATTCAAATCAAGTTTTCAACCAAAAAAGTAGACTTTTGCGTGTCAAATATTATTTGACACCCAACATTTTTTTTTCTTCCATTGGAGTCTATGGGGTGTCAATTTCGAAGCAAAATTTGGCTCATCTAACTATTAATATCTTCAAATAGTTCAAGGGACGTCTGTCATTGACTTCTACATGAGCTAGGCAGGATTTAGGTAGGGATGGGTGAATTTGACTCTTTTGGCTGAAACACATTAAAGTCTATGGGCGTCAAAATTTATTTGACATGCACCATTTTTTTCTCCCATTAAAGTCTATAGTGTTCATTTCTGCTGCAAATCTTCTCATCTCTAGTCTTAGGTGGAGAATAGTTGAATTAGAACTGTTTCCAGGGTTGAGGTGTGATAAATCTCACATTAAATTTGAGTTGGTGATTTTAAAATCGACAAAAAAAAAATTACTGAAAATTCGAATTTACCATTTGAACCTTAATAAATCTGCTACCAAATGTATTAATTTGCATACTAACAATGAGCAGCTAAGGGGTGAAAGTTAGGACCTACGTACAAGTATGTTATGCACCCCTACATGAATACTCTTAAGAATTAATTAAATTATTTGATATTTATTTTAAAACTATATATATAATAAATACTTTAATTCTGTGAAATCGAGACTAACTCGTTTATTTTAAAAGCTAGAAAACTCAAACTTGAGATATTTTACATTAACCATGAGACCATTATCACTGTTTTTTCCCCCTGCTTTTCTTTTAACGTGGTTCTGTGCTGATCAGAAAACTAATAGATAAAAATACAAGCCCCTTTTGAGCTCGCCAAATTCATAGCGTTTATCTTGAGATGTGACGATGTTGTCTTGATTGCAAGAATTACTTTTTACATAGACTGGAAAAGGTCAGTGTGTTCTGATTTAAAAATACCGCTTCAGGGAATTTCAATGCTATCATTGCTTTGTCACTCCCAGGGCATTGATTTTCTTTCTTTTTTTTTCTTATAGAAATCTACACTGGTCTGTGAGCGTGCTTTGTGGCTCAGTGACTTTAAGCTGAAGTTCATTTATTGTAAGTGAAAATGTAATTTCACCTGAGCACACAAATTGCCAAACCTGTTAGCAGTTTATATATTTAAAAGAAGGGATTTGACAAATTGCCTTTTATATTGCACATGTATTGAAAGGGGATCAATTTGAGCCTCTACTACAGAGGTTTTTATTTAAATTCAAAAACACTCCCTTTAATGGCCATGCCTTTGCTTGGCCACAAAAGCTGGCCATAGACATAAAGATTTTTAAAAGATCCGATCATCATCGTGAGACCATGATTAACTCGAAACAATCGTACGGATTGTCCATCAACTATAAAGACCATTTCAGGGGATATTGCCAGCAAAACTGAAGGGTAGCTGCCTGCTGGCCCAGCAAACATAGCCAGATTGCACTGGGAGAGATAAAGATTTTTTAACCTGACCGATCAATTGTCTGACAGATGTTGGATGAAAAATCGTATGATGTACGATCCCACTAACCACACGATAATTTGACAGATTGGTTGGACTGCACTGAAATCAGTCGTCCACCAAAGCAGAATTATCGTGTCTATGGGGACCATAACCCCCCATTAGCTCAAAGCAATTTTATAGATACACAAAGACAGAGGCATATCTAGACTGCACCAGGATCCCCATAAAAAAAACTTCTGAAGACTCCTGAAGAGCTAGACTGGGCCAGAGGGACACCAGGAAAAAACCAAGTGAGCTCCAGCCCAGACCCTTCATGTTCTTTGCAAAAGGTACTTGTAGAGGGGAGATGCAGCTCCGGCAAGTGGGCCAAAGGGGGCTTTGTGTCTGTGGCAGGGGGACCTAGGTATGTGCGTGGTATGCCTTGAGGCAGTTGCTGACCACTAGCCACAAACCCTCTCGCCCATTCATCCTCCCTCTCATGTCCCCAGTTCCTTTTGATCACAGTGAGGCTGATGAGCACAAAGCTGTTCCCTGGGCTGCTTCCTCTATAGGTCCTTAACTTCAACAGTTTAGGGACCTTTATATCTGTAACATTCAAATGAGCAATAAGGGCACCTAACAAAGTATTATGACTATGAAGATTCTCATTCATCAAGGTCATGGTATATTTAACAAAAGTAACTCAAAGCAACTGGACTTGCTGAGAAATTTTAATGAAGATGTTTCACTGCTCATCCGAGCAGCTTCTTCAGTTCAACTGACTGGTGTAGGGGAGTTCTCGGCATATAGACTCTTCCAACAATCCAATCACAACGGCACATTGTAACTCTTCAGAGAGGTGACATCTGAAATTCACAGAGGTGTTGATTCTGTGTAGTTGACAGTGATAGGATTACCAGTGTGTCATGCAACTCCTAGAAAACAGGTGTTATGACCAGGCCCGGACTGGCAATCTGTGGGTTAGGGCAAATGCCAGATGGGCTGCTAGAAGGTGCCATAGAAAGTCAGTATTTAGTGGGCTGGTGGGGACTGTTTGGGCCTCTTTGTGGGCTGATTGGGCCTCTGTGTACCTGAAATGCCAGGGCCTATTTTGATTCTCAGTCCAGTCCTGGTTATGACTCAGCTGTCTTTCTACACCTAAAAGACAAGGGATACTCTTTTGAAGATAGCAATGTCCAAATCTTGGATAAAGAAGACCGCTGGTTTGAAAGAGGCATGAAAGAGGTGATTCATGTCAAGGTGGAGAAACCATCCCTGACACCACCTGTCTGCTACATACAATGCTGTTCTAACATCTGTTCCCCAGCGGTTTCAGAACTATTCACACATCCATTCATGCAACTCTCACAAGTAACATCTGTTTTCTAGGAGTTGCATGACACAGTGGGAATCCTATCACTGTAACTACAAAGAATCAACACCTCGGGGAATTTCAGATGTCACCTCTCTGAAGAGTTACAATGTGCCGTTGTGATTGGATTGTTGGAAGAATCTAACAACCCTTTGCCTGCTCCCAAATGGATGGGTGTCACCCTTTGAAAAGTGCATTGTGAAACCTTAAGACCAAGTGCTGCATTGTTGGCTGGCAATTTAAAATGTAAAATGGCAAATTTCATTTTTTTGCTCTTTTTATAGTTCTATTAATTTACATATTTTATTATATTTCCCCCATAAATTCCTAGTTTACATGCTTGTAGGGATTTGGAATGTGTGTTGAAATCCAGAGTACCCAGATGTAACCCATTGAGATGCAGGGGAAACAAACAACTCCTTGAAATCAGGCCATTTGACCCAATTCTACAAGGTTATCATGCTAAACCCTGAGCAACCTCAGTCTACTTACAATCTTACGATACTGGCCTAAATATAAATAATAAATAAGCAACTGCTTAGAAATGTGCTTGTTCTCAATATATTATCAGTAATCATTTCACGGAAATCTCTGGTGAATTCAATTTGCCCCAGAGCTAATCTATCCATTAAAATGACCCCTCCTGATTCATTTGCTGCTTCTCTCACCTTATATACAATACATACAGTTTCTGCATGAGCTAGTGCATGTAACAGCATGTTTATGACTGCCCTCAATGTTACTAGCATCCTCCCCTAGATAAAATATTATAGGTTTCAAAAGGAAAACAGTTATCATTCATCATGTCCATATGCTCAATGAAATTCTCTGTGAATGAGCACATAGTACAAGGTGTGCATTTTTCCAACACTTGATTAAAATACTTTATAATGAAAACAATCAATAGGGTAATCACTTGTCCTAATCTGTTTGAATCAAATCTCTTTGTGTTAATCCCCAAACACTTACAGTAATTATGCCAACGGGCAATTTGCAGGAGAGATTTAACAAGAAACAGGTGAAAGTCTATGTTCACCGACTTCCAATGTATTCTGTTACTGGGTTAGGTAAACCCCGCCTACTTTATAACACATATCTGCCAAACGAGAAGCAGAAATCATTAGACATTGGTAAAATTAAGAAAATGTAATAGGCTTTAAAGGGCATGTAAAGGCAAACCAAAAAAATCCCTTTTTTACTTTCTTTAATGAAAAAGGAACCTATCTCCAATATACTTTAATAAAAAAATGTGATCTGTTTTTATAAGAGACTGTATGCAGTGAAATTCTCCATTCATTTACTGCTGTGAATAGGAATAGGAAGTCCCTATTTGCTGGCAGAGAAACAATCATACTTATGAACAGCAGGGGGAGCCCCTGCCTTAATTCCCAGCCATGCAGAAATCCAGCAGCTTTGTTTGTTTCCCTGTTTTGATCATTTATGACCATCCCTAAGAAGCCCAGATCACACTGAGCATGTGCACAGTCTTGGTCTTGCAAAGATGTATAACAACGTTACAAGATGACAGCCCCCTGTGGCCAACTTTGAAAGCATAAATCATTTATTAGATTAGGCTTGTGGTGCAGTAAGTTCATGTTTATGTTTAGTATACAAAATACAGCATTTCTAGCCTTATTCTTGTCTGTAAATGCTGAAATTAAAATTAAATGTTAGGTATGGAGATAACATTACAAAAAGAGCTTTTATTTGGAAAACCTTTAGGCCTGAGTAGTGATGGGCGAATCTCCCGCGATTCGCTTCGCCTAGAGATTCGGCGAAAAATTCGCGAAACGAGTCGCGGGACGATTTTGACGCGGCGTGTCAAAAACGACGCGCGACTGACGCGCGACTGACGCGCGACTGACGCGCGACTGACGCGCGACTCGTTTTTCAGCGAAATTTCGCCAAGCGAAATTTCGCTGGTGATTCGCGAATTTATTCGCCAGCGGCGAATCGCGGGAATTCGCCGCGAATTCGACCTAGGCGAATAAATTCGCCCATCACTAGGCCTGAGCGTTCTGGATAATAGGTCCCATACCTGTACTAGTTATCTGGATCTCTGATTACATTTGCATTTACAGACACTTCATTCATGAGCCGCCTCTAGTATCATTTACAAGGTAACTCGTTTTGTTATTCCCACTGTGTTACTCTGTACTCCACCATTTATCTACATTAAACATCTCATACCACTTACTTGGTCACACACCCAATTAAGCCGCTGATAAATCACCTTTCCTCATTCCAATTACTGAAGGTGCTCAAATTATGTGCCATACACTAATCTTTATTCAGTTATAATAAAACCCCTTTGTCGCTATTCCAGTTCCAGAACAGGGGAAATAAAAGATCAAATTCAGAAATGTTATTAATTTGATTGCTTTTGTTTATTCCGACAACAGAAAAATTGTTTACACTCTGATCACTCAATGTTCTGAGTATAGATTTGAAAAAAAATACTCCTGGGTCACCCTGGATTTTCATTCATTAACCTCAGTTCCTCAGTTAAGTAATGCATAATAATATGCCCACATTTAACATGCCTCATTACTTTTTGGGGGTTATTTATTAAAGTCCAAATGCAAAAAGCTAGAAAAATTTGAGTTTCTTTGAGTGGAAAAAAGTCAATTGGATGGAAAAAGTCCAAATCCAAAAACCCTTCATCTCAGATCTGCCAAGGTTGTATATAGGTCAATGAGAGAGTTCAATATCTTATATGGAAGTTTGTGTGGTCTGTGCTGGATTTAGCACCAAAATCCAACTATTTCAGGCTTTTCAGGCAAAAATCCAAAAAATTTCGGACATTTTGGGCAAATGTCCCAAAAAAACCAAGTGATTTAGGAAAAAAAACGGAAAATACCATATGGATTTGATTTTATTGAGTTTGTCCCCGACTCAATCAAATCGAAAGGTGCAATCATGGATTCTAGTTCAGTCAAACTATTTAAATAAGAGTTTTAATGGGCAGTATTTTGTTTTACAAAGCAGAACTGTAATTTATGGATGGAGCACACTTTCTTTAGGGTCTTTGCTGGATCCCTTTTCATGTATAAAGAGACACTATGGTCAAAATCAAAATAGAAAGTGTTGAAAGTGTTTTGCATGATTACAATGTGGAGTTCTTTGCTCGCTTTGACTGTTAGCTGTTGTCTGTGAGCTGGATAATGTTCACCACTTCTGTTATCCATAAACTCATAGAGACCCGAAGCATAGAATCTATGTTTCCTGGCAATATCCTACTTTAATGTCAGAAATGTAGACTCTACAAGCCTCATTTACAACTACAGCTGCAACTGCATCCAAAGATGTAATAGTCACGTCACACTCAGAATCAGTTATTTGTCCAAATTGCTAACAAGTGCCCCTGTTGAGGCAAAGGAACTACAGTTCCTCCACTTTGAAGGTGGAGTTAGTTCCAAGGTTTACCCTAGTGGACTATGTCTTGACTTGTACCCAGTGAATAACGTGCAAATGTCATATTTACACTGAACACTGGAGATTATGCTGGCAAACCCTGGATGCACTTGTGTCTCATTTGTCAAACCACCTACCTGGGATTGATTTAGTTTGATACCTCAATAGTGGTCAACATAACACTTTCCTCAGTTGCAATCATACTGGAAAAAATACTGACTTGTGCAGTAACTGGCTCTATACACACTGAGTTTGCTAACGTTATAGCCACCTTTGCATTTGCATTTATCTTGGTGCATATGGACTTCTCACTTCTGGTAGTCTAGCTCATTATGACTCCAAAAAGTCAGTGGGCTGAGACCCAAAAGGACCCAAAATTGGACACATGAATATTTGAGAGTGTATACACAAAGGTGGACGCACTGACGACTGGGTGGTTTGTAAGTCATTGAAATTTTCCTCACATGCAATTTCCCACGTGTCAAGCTTTTTTTTTTTTTTAAATCAATAAGGTCCAATCCTGGATTCTACTTTGATCTGACTTTTTTATTTAAATAATCAGATAAATTCAGATTTTGATAAATAAGGCACTTTATTTATTTATTTTTTAATCCAAGCGGACATAGCCAATTCACTAACATGCATAGACAACACTTCGCAAGCGAACGGGACCGTAGTTAGCGATCTATCACCAGGCGACTTTGTCACTTACATCATATCCTGTCTAGACTCAACTTTGCATATTAGTAAATTAGCATAGTGGTAGTGAATTTGCGCCTAGTGAAGTGGTGCTAGGTGTGCTAATTCGCCTTTTAGTTAAACTGGGCCACAAGCCTAGCGCCAAATTTGACACTGGCATGGCTAATTGGATGGCAGCATGCCGAATTGGATGCCGGCACACCAAAATTGGACACTGATCCCCAACAGGTTGCAAAAAAATTTGGCGTTACCAGGCAAAAAAGGTTGGGGACCCCTATACTAGAAAATCATGTAACTAATAAATAAACCCAATAGGGTGGTTTTGCCTCCAATAAGGATTATTGTGCAAGCTACCGTTTTATTATTACAGAGAAAAAGGAAATCATTTAAAAAATTGGATTGTTTAGCTAAAATGCTGTCAATGGGAGACAGGTTTTCAGTAATTCAGAGCTTTTTGGTTAAAGGGTTTCTGGATGGAATGGATCCCATACCTGTACCATGTTCTAAGAGACATGGGGCAAATTCACTAAGTGCCGAAAATGTGCTAGCATTGGCTTCACCAACGTTCGCGGGACTTTGCCAGGCGTAGTTTCGCCAGCGCTACTCAAATTCACTAAAATGCGAAGCTGCGCTCAGGGAGGCGAATGGTAGCGAAGTTGCGCTACCGTTACTTTGCCAGGCAAAGCCCATTTTACAATAGCAATGCTTAATTTGCATATGGCGCAAAGTTAATAGAAGTATATGTTACAGCCACTACATTCCACTACACAAGCCCAGGAAACCTTTAATAAATAAAATAAAGTTGTCCTATTGCCCTACATGTGCCCCCTGTATAGTTGTGTTGCCATATGTTAGGAAATGTAGGGGGGAAGGAGGGCAACCCCCAAAAAATTATGCTATTTTTCAGACTATCACCCTAAAAAAGTAAGACACCAGCGTTTTTTTGGAACTTAGAAAAATTTCAAGTTTTTTTTTTTTCAAACTCCTATCTATTGTATTGAACTTCCCCAGGTCTGACCTGGCGAAGTAAAGTCTAGCGCAAGTGGTAACGTTCAGTAAAATGGTCATCTTAGTGGATTGGCGTAGTTACAGCCCTTCGTCAGTGCGCAGCTTCACCTGGCATGAGGGTGCGAAGTTGCACTAGTCTATCTACTTCGCTAGTGAATTTTCGCCAGGGACACTGTTAGTAAATTGGCGAAGTTGCAAAATGACGTCATGCTGGCGAATAAGCTATAGCGTGAGACGCTTCGGGCTTTAGTTAATTTGCCCCATAGTAGGAAGATTGTCCCTGCCCTATACAGCTTACAGTTAATGTTGGTGAATACCATACAGGCTCAAACATGAGGCCAAAGTGAACAAATGTTTGGGCATTCGCACTAAAGTGCCAAGACTGACCAGTTAAAGTTAATGTGGTTCAAAGGGCAAAATAGATCCAGTTTTGCACAATGTCCAGCACCCTGCAATAATAAATGTGCCTTTTTGTTTAGGTCTTAACCATTTTCTTGCCTGTGGCATATACAACCTCTCATGAGACATGTCCCACTGTCCTGCTTCCACCAGACACTATATAAATGTAGACTGTACCCAAGCTGCTGCCATTCTCCCACAAAAGTGAATTGGCACCTTGACAGCTCTGCTAATGTGTTTGATGCCTTAATGCACAATACAAACTGCATAATTTATGATTAGCATTAGACATTATCATTCACATGTGAAGTGCTAAATATCATTTAAATAAAAAGTTGACTGAGATAAATACTTGAAAATGGAATAGTGCAGCCTGTGTGTGATTTGGTAATGTAAAGCTACATTGTGTATGCATGTTTAAACACCAACAGCCATGCATTAATTGCAGCCTATGTTTCCAGTGTTTTAATATAATATTTGCAGACTATTTACAAAGAATACATGGAGAATCTTGAATGCAGTCTTGAATAATGCCCAGAGGATTTGCCTTCCTACACACACACACACACACACACACACACACACACACACACACACACACACACACACGGAAATGACGGGATGGCTGTCTCCATAGACTCCATTTTATCCAAATAATCATTTTTCTCTGTAATAAAAAAACAGAACTTTGTACTTTATGCAAACTAAGATATACTTAAAGGGATAATGAGAAAATGTGTTTTTTTTTAAACACATCAGTTAATAGAGCTGCTCCAGTAGACTTCTGCACTGAAATCCATTTCTCAAAAGAGCAAACAGATTTTTTTATATTCAGATTTGAAATCTGACATGGGGCTAGACAAATTGCCAATTTCTCAGCTACCCCTGGTCATGTGACTTGTGCCAGCACTTTAGGAGGGAATTGCTTTCTGGCAGGCTGTTTTTCCTTCTCAATGTAACTGAATGAGTCACAGTGGGACATGGGATTTTACTATTGAGTGCTGTTCTTAGATCTACCAGGCAGCTGTTATCGTGTGTTAGGGAGCTGTTATCTGGTTACCTTCCCATTGTTCTGTTGTTAGGCTGCTGGGTGGGGGAAAGGGAGGGGTGATATCACTCCAACTTGCAGTACAGCAGTAAAGAGTGATTGAAGTTTATCAAGTCACATGACTTGGGGCAGCTGGGAAATTGACAAAATGTCTAGCCCCATTTCAAACTGAAATATAAAAAAATCTGTTTCCTCTTTTGAGAAATGGATTTCAGTGCAGAAGTCTGCAGGAACAGCACTATTAACTGATGCATTTAGAAAAAAAAGATTTTTCCCATGACAGTATCCCTTTAAGGCTTATTGGAAGCAAAATCAGTCTATTGGAATTATTTCATGTTTAAATTATTTTCTAGTAGAATTTAGGTATCAAGATCCAAATTATGGAAAAATCTGTTATCCAGAAAACCCCAGGTCCCAAGCATTCTGGATAACAGGTCCTATACCTGTATATATCCATATACTCTCTCCCTCTATATATATAAATATATATATATTTATATACAATACATACATACATATATAAATATATTAAACAGTCTGATTTTTCAATAAAAATATTTCATGAATGAAATCTAAAAATAAATTTAACTGCCAAAATATGGTTAAAAAAACCCCCAAAAAAGACAACTCAATACTTCAAATCACTTCTTATCTTGTCTCGTTTTGTGCTGTATAAAGTGGGACAGGCTTGTAGTTTTCTTCTGAACTGATAAATATTTTAAAGAGTGTCATAAATAATGACTGCCTGGGAGATTCATAAATTCTATTTTGATAGGGCCAAAAGAATGCTGCGAACTAATACAATGCAGATAAGAGGTCTCCGACGTGTGTGCACTACAATGTATAGCGAGTAGCCACCTCCATATAATACAGATGAAATAATACCCAGTGCATGCTCTGCTCAGACCTTAGCATTCTCAGCTTGGGATCCGCTGCTGTGTCAATCTCATACTAGATCCTTGGTGATTTTACAAAGCCTGCACTTTCTACCCAAGTGGTAGCGACACCAGCTTTTACTGAAGCCTTATTACTCTTAAAAGACCAATTTAGTTGGTTGCACGGTTATTAGGATCACACAGCCAAGCTTGAAGCCGTCAGTAAAAACTGCTTCTCATCTTTTTTCTTTCTTTCTTTTTCCCCCCAAAGCCTGGAATATTTTCATTCTTGCTCTCGGACACGGCTAGTTCTGTTTTTATATTTGCCAGTCAATCTGTAACTGAAAACAAAAGGGATATATCTTGCCTATAACCCAAGTGAAGAGGCGAGATGCTTTTAACAGTCATAACACTGGCAGCATTGCTCACTGCCTGCTCTGTGTGTTGATGAAGCAGGGACGGAGAGAGAGAAATGTGCCTTTCTTTAGGGCTACATCTTTGAGATATTACTCCAGCATCCGAGGATGCCAGGGCGACTACATGCTCTGATTTCTCACTGATTAACGACTTCTTTCTAGGCAAGAGGACGGTGGAGTAAAAAAAGAAAAAGGGAAGACGCTGGAAATGGTTTGAAATGAACATCTGGATAATGCTATCTTCACTAAGGGAAGCTTCTCCGGAATTCCTGCTGATCTTCATGCTGTTCGTCAGTGGGGTGACCCAAAGCAAAATCAGTAGGACCAAGGGGAAGCACTGGAAAGGGGGTAAGTGAGAAAGTTTTCCAACTCGTACCAAGGCACTGTTTCCTCCAGAGACTGTTGGAATGAGGGGTGACTATGTTGTTTGTTGGGGGGTTTTTTAAGATGTATCTGTGTGATGATGACACTTTATAATGTTTCTGCATTGCTAAAGAAGCGGATAGTGGAAATACTGACATATAGGGAAAGTTTTTGGAATAAACTTGGTTGACTTTTGATTGCTTCCCCAGTATTTATAGAAAACATGTCTTGCATTTGGTATCCAAACATATGCCACGTTTTGGTGTCTGCCATTCTGCATAGTAACTGCCAGTGCCAAGAACACACAAGGCCAAGGACGGGACACATAGCAGGGTATCGAAAGGCAAGCCAGAAATATTCCATTCATATCCAGGGCACGATATTGACTCGTCCGGCTCATGCTTTAAATGGTCCCTGAATCGAAGACGGCTGCTGTGGATTTCCAACGCCAAAGCAAGATTAATATTCTAGCACTGATGTGATTATAGAGGTAAATTAGATTGACCTTATTAGAAGAATTGCATATAGGGAGATGAGAAGGGCTTTGTAACGTGAGAATCATAGTCAGCTTCAGTTGTGTTTAAAATGTAAATTAGCTGAAGCATGGCTAGATAAATGTCAAACAATAAAGTTACCCTTGTTTGCCTTAACCCTTACGTACCTATTTGAATGCACTGCCAGTTACCCTCCAGGAGTTTAGTAGCCAAATAGGCTGCATACAGTATATAAAATCTAATGGTATGCTCCTTACTTATCATCAGCAAACATTCCGTGCTCATTCCCACCAACAGCTGTTCCAGAAGAATTCTACATTGAAATCCATTTCTCAAAAGAGCAAACAGATTTTTTTATATTTCATTTTGAAATCTGACATGGGGCTAGACATACTGTCAATTTCCCAGCTGCCCCAAGTCATGTGACTTGTACTCTGATAAACTTCAATCACTCTTTACTGCTGTACTGCAAGTTGGAGTGATATCACCCCCTCCCTTTCCCCCACCCAGCAGCCTAACAACAGAACAATGTGAAGGTAACCAGATAACAGCTCCCTAACACAAGATAACAGCTGCCTGGTAGATCTAAGAATAGCACTCAATAGTAAAACCCATGTCCCACTGAGTACTATTCAGTTACATTGAGAAGGAAAAACAACAGCCTTCCAGAAATCATGTGACTTGTGCTGGCACAAGTCACATGACCGGGGCAGCTGGGAAATTATCAAAATGGCTAGCCCCATGTCAGATTTCAAAAATGAAATATAAAAAAATCTGTTTGCTCTTTTGAGAAATGGATTTCAGTGCAGAAGTCTACTGGAGCAGCACTATTAACTGATGCATTTTTTTAAAAAAAAAACATGTTTTCCCATGGCAGTTTCCCTTTAAGAAATTAATTTTCATATGATAATGGAAAGATCTTTTCCAGGATGTTCTGCTTCCTTGCTACAACAGTGTTGTGTTCTAAATGTAAAGGCATGCAACAGCATTATAAAGAAGTTTAAATAATTGATAGCAACCTCCCAGCTGCGCTTGTTCCGCCCCCTCTTTTCTGTGTATCCATCGTTGCATTAAGGCTTTGCAAATCTCTTACCTACTTCCCATGGAAAAGTTCCAGCAGCCACTTAGCCTGTGCTGTCAGGGCAAAGGTATTATCAGTGCAGTAAAACATTAGACCTGAAAATTGGTTGTTAAGTTTGAAAGTTATTTTTCTTCACAGCTGTGAATACATAAATGCATGCACGATGCATAAAACGATACGGTTAGAGGCAGGTGAGTTAAATCTTTCTGACTAAATCTCTCTTAAAAGAGGAAGCCTCGAGGAATATGGCACTATATAACTTATCATAATGTACTTTTTAACAGCTAAAGTTATGGGACCTTTTCCTATTATGTAATAGGCAAGTCATCTGAAAATGATACATAAAACACCAGTTTATATCTATGCAGCCAATTAACTTTGTGATTGCAGCACTCCAGGTATAACAACAATAATAACAAAACACACCTAAGGCAGTGAGGTTGATGAAATGTAGAAAAGAACTAAAATATTTCTTTTAGAAGCACTCCAGAGTAGTGATGGGCGAATTTATTAGCCAGGGGCGAATTCCCGCGATTTGCCACTGGCGAATAAATTCGCAAAACGCCAGCAAAAATTCGCCTGGCGAAAATTTGCTTAAAAAAACGAGTCGCGCGTCGTTTTTGACTTCGTTTCGATTTTTTTGCCAATTCGCGAATTTCCAGCTATTTTTTCGGCGAAGCGAAACTGGGTAGATTCATCCATCACTACTCCAGAGTAGTATTATTGGTACTGTCCATAGAATGACCCCCTGTAATGTCTACAAGAAGACCAATACCTGCCAGTAGAATCTGAAGAAGTTCCTCAATTGCTTTTTACATTGATATAATAAATGCCCACAATGGCTGGAGACTGTGTAATGGCTATAATTTGTAGATGGTATGGTATATTAACCAAATAATCATAAGGTTTTAATGATTTTGGTGGAAAAAATGTTTTACATGTAGCTATATAAACTCATGGAATATTCTGTCTTAAGTGTAGATCATAACTGTGAATACTGTGATAATAAATCATTTGACTTACCTTGCATAAACACTAGGTAACAATCCTGTGGGTGCTCTCTAGGGAGGCACCGAATCTCAGATTTGGTTTGGGGATTCAGGCATATCCAAACCTTTTTCAGGATTTGGATGTGGACAATTCCAAAAGCCGGGCTAAACTGAAGCCACACCCTTTAAATCCTGTGCATTTATGTCACGTGATTAACAGGATCAAAAATTTTTTATTTCCTCCTTTGGAATTTCCAAAGTTTCATATGCAAATGAGGGTCCAGATTCGGTTAGGGATTTACCCCAGTCCTTCTGGAAAGACTGGAGATTTTGCCAAATCCTGAAAATAGGGATTTATACATTCCTAGTACATTCCTATAAGGCAGAATAAACTCATTATAAACAGAATAAACTGAAGGGATTGTGGGATGAGTCATTGCATTGGGAACGACTTAAAAAAAACCCTAGTCTAGAAATTGAGAATTTCTCAATATCTCATGCAAGGATGCAGAAACCTTACTTCCTAAGGGTAAGGCCAGACGGGAAGATT
>CM044434.1:17153990-17169296 GCA_024363595.1 Xenopus borealis | reverse complement strand
AGATGACGAGTCCGGAAAGGGAGGGGCACCCAGCCAGCTCTCCTCCACCCTTCTTGTCTCAGGCTCAGCTGCAAGTTCTCCAGACTGTAGTAGGCACAAAGTCCCGGGGCCGGGGGAGGGCCAGCCAATATCAGGAGGAATTACAGGATTGCACACATGGGCAATATTAGCCATTTCTCTTCAGGGACGCAGGCTCCATCGGACCCTGGTGCCGTTGCACCCTTTGCACCCCTGGTAGTTCCGCCACTGCTTCCATAGGCTTAATTCCTGTTTTCATTCAATGGGATCACGCCACCCCCAGCCCAGTGTCACTCAGAAGTACTTTTAGCTGTATCGGAGGGTTGGATAAACACAGGTTTATGGGGACTGGGGGAGGCTTTGCGGGGCGCTTTGAACAAAACAATTCCTTGTGCAGCATTTACTTTATACTGACACGTTCCTATGATTTTTATACAAATGTGTCAGAATCTCTTTTGTTTTTGGGGTTACTGTTACTTTTAAAGGAACTTGCATCAATATTCACTTCTTGGACTTCCATATACATGTGCTAGGCATGGCTGTCTTCTTCTGCCTCCTGTTCTGAATCAAGAAATGTATCTATTGACGCAAGTTGCTGTGGAAACCCTGGAGCTACTGCCACCTGAACCTGAATCTAGTGGTAGCTCCACTAGTGGAGTTCTCACAATGGCATTAGTTAATAGGCACATCTACCAGATCTAGGAAATTTTCAGTGCAATTGTATCTGCCAATTTGAATAAAATAAAACATTATTTTATTTAAATTGGCAATTTGCACACTATGGGGTAAATTTATCAAAGAGTGAAGTTAAGAGTGAAGTTCCGCCACTAGAGTGAAGTTCCGCCGCTCTCCATTTATTTCTATGGGATTTTTAAACCCCCCATTGATAAATAGGCCTTTCAAAATCCCATAGAAATTAATGGAGAGCGGCGGAATTTCACTCTAGTGGCGGAACTTCACTCTTTGATAAATTTACCCCTATGCCGCAGTTGATAAATGACTTCTATAACTTTCACCCAGCTGAACCCCACCTGCCTATAAATGGATAGACTAGCACCCAAGTAATACTGTGTATGGCACTCCTATAAATACAAAATGTAGCAGTTATACCAATAACTTTACTACAGTAATTACTACAATTACAGAAACTACATTTACCGTGCCCAGATTCATTTTCTAATGATGGATGAACCTGACCCATTCTGCCTCGTCCAAAATTCCCCACACTTCAAAAAAATTCTCCAAACGCATTCGCAAAACAATTATTCAAACATGCAACATTTTTTAAACCTTGCAACTTTATGTCTTATCGATTAGAGCCTATGGTCATTTTTTTTCTCAGCGAAATGCAGCAAAATATCTTGCTCAACCCTATTTAGTACACTTAACCCACCCCCCTACGAATGCACATAGCATTGAGGTTTACTTGCATTATACATGGAGATATGGAAGCTTGTAGCATTGATGAATTTCTCTTGTTTTGGGCAAATGTGTTTATAGCAGCTTTATACTGATGTGGAATATACTGTAGCTGTGGAATAGAGAATTTACTAGCAAGTGTATATACTAGAGAATGCATCAGGGTTTTGCCTGCCCCACAAAAAACATTCTGTTCCTAGGAAATTAGTTTAGCAGGCATTTGCTCATTTATCTGTGAGCGCATAAGAAAACCAGTGATCTGTCACCAGTCATCTGCAAGTCTGCAGCAAAGCAAACACGAGTGATGGGAAGGAGTTCTAGGAAGGAGCGTCTATATATCTTCCTCAAACTGAATAATCTCCCTCTAAACCCACTGGTACAATGAAGTAAAGAAGGAAAAAAAAAATCAACAAAATATTTATTTAAAGATATACAGTAAAAATAATGAGGTTCATTCATTAATTTTAGGAAAAAGTGCTATTAATGTGCAATTTGCATAGGGTGTGTATCTTGTCCTTTAGTGGATAGTGTTCCATTGTATTGGTTGTGCCGTTGATAATGCCCTGTCACGCAAAGCATCACTCTTCTGCATTAAAACAAACTGTTTTCTTATGTATCCAAAAGTCAACAAAAAAACTAAAGGGCAGTAAGTTGGACATTTCCAATTTACATAACCGTTCTTAGATTGGGGCTCCAGCCATCCAGCGTTGCTAGGGTATCCAGGGTCTTCTATTACTTTGTCCCTGATTTGGGAGAACAGTATATATATATATATATATATATATATATATATATATATATATGCGACATACCAGCAATGAGAGCAACCAAGATGTGTGCGTTATCAGTTGCTGATGTTTTGTGATGTATGAGAATACTACAGATTGATTGAGCACTCTTCCAGGTTAGCACTTCAACCTCAAAGTCAAATTATTATTTCTGGCACCATCAAGAATGCTACAGCAGATGGTAATCATAGGAGCCCAGTGTTCACAGCTAGTGACGGGCGAATCTCGGGCATTTCGCTTCGGCGAAATTTTCACGGATTTCCCAAGAAATTCGTGAAATGGCGAAAAATTGGCAAAAGTAGCGAAATCGGAAAGTTCATACTTCACAATAAATTCGGGAATTTCAAGCAATTTCACTACAAATTTGTGAATTTTTAACTATTTCACAGAATTCGTAAAATTCGAACGTTTTCACTATAAATTCGTGAATTTCGAATGTTTTCACTATAAATTCGTGAATTTCGAACGTTTTCACTATAAATTCGTGAATTTTGAACGTCTTCACTATAAATTCGTATTCGCAGCCTTAAGGGATGGTGTTCTGCTTTATGGAAAGGCCCCTTATCTGGAAATAGCCAGACCCAAGCATTCCATATAATAGATCAACCCTCCCTGTACAACATCCTAGTCTGACTGCAGTACACTTTGAAAAGTCTAAATATTCACCTATTCTCGCAAGTGCTAATTATGGATAATATTATGAATTAGCATTGCCAGGAATAGCTATAAGGCAATAAAAAGGGCCAGAATGAGTGGACATTTGCAATAAACTTTATCTTCCGAGGTTAACATCAGTGCTACAACATGGATATTGATTTATATACAGACCATTGATCCATGTTGTTGATATCACTTATAGATGTACCATCAGGCAGCGGATAACAGATTGGGAACATATTTCATGGGAAAACTGGCAGAAATATGTTGTCTCTCATAATTTTATAATATATATCTGCTTTAATGATATGTCTTAATTATATTATATGTATAACTGAACGAATTCTGAATTTATAGATTTAATCCTTTATTTTTAATTAAACTTTTCAAGAGATAAAAATGAATCAATCTACTATATTTCAGTAAGGCACACATTTTTGGCAAGGTCAGGTTAGTATTCAGGTTACATCAAAAACCAGAGTTCTGAAACAATAATTTGATGTCTTTAGGGCAGGCTGGGAGTTGTACTTTACCTCTAAATTGAGTTTAAATTGTTGACATAGAGCATTCTAGGGATGTTACTGTAAAGGCATTTGCAACACAGAAATGCTTTCTATGAACAGAATAAATGGGTGATTTATGACTGCTAGCACAGTTGAAGTTGCACTTATTTTCTGGTACAGGTAATGGATCTGTTATCCAGAAGCCCTTTATCCAGAAAGATCTGAATTAAGGAAAGGCCATCTCCCATAGATTCCATTATAATCAAATTATCCAATTTTTTTTCACTGTAATAATAAAACAGTACCTTGTAATTGATCCAAACTAAGATATAATTAATCCTTATTGGAAAAAAAACAGCCTATTGGATTTATTTCATGTTTACAGGATTTTCTAGTAGACTCAAGGTACGAAAATCCAATTTACGGAAAAATAACAGGTCCCATACCTGTATCAGTTGTATCAAAACTATGCACCGAATCCAGGATTCGGTTCAGGATTCGGCCAGGATTCGGTCTTTATCAGCAGGATTCGGATTCGGCCGAATCCTTCTGCCTGGCCGAACCGAATCCGAATCATTAGGGCCAGGGAGCTAAATCATGTGACTTTTTGGCACAAAACAAGGAAGTAAAAAATGTTTTCCCCTTCCCACCCATAATTTGCATATGCAAATTGGGGTTCAGATTCGGTTCGGTATTCGGCCAAATCTTTCGGGAAGGATTCGGGGGTTCGGCCGAATCCAAAATAGTGGATTCGGTGCATCCCAAAAGCACCATTCAGTTTTTCCTGCCTCTTGTTCCCAATCATTCGCGGTTGCTCCCACTGACATCATGTCTGACGTTTATCATTATTTACTTTACATATTACATCTGCTGAGTGTGCACTGTCTTTGTGTCTGCACTATGCTGTTCTGTCTTGCAGTACTTGCACATTTTTGCACTTGCACTTTTTGTCTATGTTCTTTGTTCTGTGTAGCACCTTGGCCCTAGTGCAACGTTGTTTCATACCACTGTGCAATGTACAAACGTATATGGATGAAATAACAATAAACTCACTCTTGACTTTTGACTTGACAGAGGGGCTACCTCCACCTCCAAACCGGGTGGTCAAGTCAATTTCTGCAGCGCAACTAGTGGCAACTAAACCCACTAACAGGACTTCAAAACGTTTCAGCATAATTGCAACCAATTCGCCTTATAGGGCAACTGCAATTGCTCTAGTTTAAACATATTGGCCTCAAATGCATCTGGCACATCTCCCCCAGGTGAAAATGTTGCATCACGGGAAAAATGTTGATTATGCTCAAAATTGCATCACCGGTTATTAACAACCTCTTAAGTGTTAAGATGAATAGCTATTAAAGGAAAACTATACCCCCAAAATGAATACTTAAGCAATACTTGAAGCACCATTTGGTGATGGTCTGTGTGCTGCCTCAGAGATCCCCTGACCAGAAATACTGCAGCTCTAACTGTAACAGGAAGAAGTGTGGAAGCAAAAGACCCAACTCTGTCTGTTAATTGGCTCGTGTGACCTAACATGTATGGTTTGTTTGTGTGCACCGTGAATCCTAGGATCCCAGGTTTTCTATTAATCATTACCCAATGGCACATACTACTAAAAAAGTATATTATTATGAAATGGTTTATTCACATGAAGCAGGGTTTTACACATGAGCTGTTTTATGCAGTATATTACTACATTGTTCAAGTAGGTATAGTTTTCCTTTAAAATACCAGGTATACCAGAAATAGTTAAAACAAGGCAATGAGCTTTCTCATGCAATGATTGTAGAAATCTATGTGAAGTGGTCAGTTGCAATTAGACAAACACACCATGTGCCATAGCCTTTACCACCGTTTATCTGTAATAGCCAACATCGCCCTAGTATCTCAATAAAGTAACAAATGGTTTACTTCTAATAAATTCATCTTAAAGAGAAAAAAGAATAGTAAACCTAAAAAGGCCTGTTTAAAGTTGGCTTGGCTGTTTTCCTGGCCAAGTCATGTGTTGTTCAAGTCCCTAGTCAATCACTTAATTCAAAAGGAAGTTCCAAGGCCATGAGACAAATACCTTCTTTTTAGTTTCTTGTACAACAGAATGGAAAGTACAAGCATTGGACTTATTATCCAGAATGCTCAGGACCTAGGGTTTTCAGGAAAATGGATCTTTCTGTAAAGTGGATCTTCATACCTTAACTCTACTAGAAAATAATTTAAACATTAAATAAACCCAATAGGCTGGTTTTGCAAAAAGGATTAATTATAACTTATCTGGGATCAAGTACAAGATACTGTTTTATTATTACAGAGAAAAGATAAATTTTTTAAAATTTGGATTATTTGCATAAAATGGAGTCTATGAGAGATGGCCTTTCCGTAATTTGGAGCTTTCTGGATAATGCATTTCCAGGTCCCATACCTGTACTGTACATTTCATAATACAGGTATTGCACCTGTTATCCAGAATGCCGGGGACCTGAGGTTTTCCTGATAAGGAATCTTTCTGTAATTTGGATCTTCATACCTGAAGTCTTCAAGAAATTATTTCAGCATTAAATACACCCAATAGGATTTTTCCCACCAATAAGGAGTAATTATATCTTAGCTGGGATGAAGTAAAATGCACTGTTTTTTATTACAGAGAAAAAGGAAATATGTTGCAAATTTTTGAATGATTTGGTTAAAAAGGAGCCTATGGGGGATGACCTTCCTGTAATTTTCTGGATAACAAGTTTCCGGATAATGGCTCCTATACCTGTAAGAAAAACGACCCCATATATTGCTTATTCTATTTCATTTAAAAGGAAGTACTTTTATACTGTTTCTGAAAGCCAACAAATAAATATATAAAGAACAAAAGAGAAATATTCCAGGCGGCGCTCCGGATAAGTATAAAGAGGTATCTTTATTGTATCAGGTGGGTAACATCATCGCCTTACGCGTTTCGGGAAAGCACTCCCTTTATTCATAGAGAACAAAAACACAAGACTTGTAAACCCAAGCAAATGAAACACAAGTTAATTAAAAGAAGGAGCGATATGTGTTACGGGTGAGGAATCAAGGAGACTGTATAATGCTGATGGGATACAAAATAAAAAGGCAAAAGAAAACTTTTTCCACTTGACCTGCCTTTGCTTTTTTCCAGGATTTCCAGAAATAAGTGCAGAGCGTATGCTGTTATGTTGCGGGCACTAAAGTTGCTCTGTAAATCACTGTAAGCACTGAAGCATTTTACGGCAAATTATAGTTGCCTACCAGATACATTTTCTCTATCGTTTTTTCTTCCCACTTTCTAATTGGAGTATTGGCAATCTGACACCTTAGTTCTACCTGAGGCCGTCTAAATGAAACCCGTAGCAGAGTCCCCACACGGAGAAAGGGAGCATGCAATTAGCTGTTGGAGTCACTTGACCTCCAGCAATAGATCTCTGTGACAGCAACACTCCAAGCCAACGTCCTGGCCCAAGTTAGAAGAATAGCTAAAGGGAATGCAGAATAATTTGAAATTCAGCGCAGTGTTGAATTTTTGGCAGCCACAATTGCCTCCAAACTCTCATACATACTGTACCATTGCTGATACAAGTTGCAATGAAAATGGTGGGGATTTGGACATTTCGGCTGTGTGACGTTAAAACATCATTAGTTCATGATGCTTTTGGTTCACCAACTGAAGCTACTTTAGCTTGAAGTTACTGCCTCCCTGCTGTCTTTCCATAGGACACACATTCCCTCTTGGCACATGCCATTGAATTTTTTGGGCCTCCATGCCAATTTCCTTATGTATTTTGTACAGTATGAGGAATAAATGACAGAGCCTTCCAGGACCAATCAGGATATTATTCACCATTGTGGTGGGCCATTCCAATCCCAAAAGGGCTACTTCACAGTAGGAAAATGTGGTGTCCATATTTTTTCAATGATAAATCAGACTGTGGTGTTTTTGTTGCTGAGCTGCCTTTAAACATTAACATTAGAGATGTTTCCTGTTGAAAGGGATAAATGATGGTGGTAAAAAACTCAGGAGCTGTAGTGTGTGCCTCTACCACCAGAACACAATCCAAAGATTATATCTGTAAATACGTATATATAGGGAGCAAATTTACAAAATTTGTGTGAAGAGATTGAAGTTCGATCGAATACCAATCGTACGATTTTTTTTGGAGGATCGAATATGCAAATTTGGCCACTTCAATCATCGAATACAGAATATTTGAATGATCGAATAGATTGAATGATCGAATATTAAAAATTTTAAAATCATTCGAATGCCTACTTCGCCAGATTGAACCTACCGAATACCAATAGAAGACTATGGGACCTGCTTGAATACCATTCGTACGATCGAACGCCTCGATCGTTAGAATCGTATTAATTTTTCAGAGGCTCAAAGGCAAAAGTACGATTTTTTCATGAAATTCAACGATCGGTATTCGATCGTATGATTTCATTGAGAAATCGAATGTCGAGAAAAAAAGATAGCCTAGAACTATTCGATAAGCATTCGATAGTCGAATGCTTATGGAATTTCGAATAGAATCGAGGGATTTTTAGGGAATTTTAGTAAATTTGCCCCATAGTGTGGATGTAAAGTTTCACTAGCAAAATAATTTACAGTAGTCCAATCCCAGGAACAGACCCCCAGTCCAAGGGATGTACAATTTAGTGTAATCAAACAGAAAGCAAAAAAGGGATAGACTTACTGTTAGTTAAAAAAGGAGCCTGTATGATATAAAAAGTAAAAAATCTTTATTGGGACATTGAAAATCTTCATGCCTAAGATGGGCACTTACTCATAGGCTGCTATGAATAAATGATGGTGGACCCACTTGTCTTAGAAGGCCTTCAAAAATGATATTTTTGTAAAGAAACACCTATAAAAATATTAATATAGCAATGATGTGCTTACTAGTTTGCATTTATCCTGGGGAATTTTAAGCACATCCGTTGTATTATTCTCTATGTCAAGCGTAATATTATGCTGTTTAAGAGGGACTATTAACTTATTCATTGCTTTGAATTTCTAAATTTAGAAGAAGCACTAAGATGAAAGCCGTATGGTCTCAGGAGTATTTTCAATTAATGCAATCAACATGTGCCCTACTTTTCAAGGGACAAACACCAGTTTTCTTCGTAAACACACCCGTGCTTCCCGATCTTATAGCCAGCCAGCTTTATTTTATTTATAAGCACAAGTCCGTTAATAGCCTGAACGAGGGGGGAAAAAAGTGCATAAAGTACTGTGGATATAGGTTCCAGTTTTGTGACTGACTGTAAGGAAATTCACCTGAGGCAGGGAAATGATTAGGTAATCACTTTTATCCATTACACACATGACTTGCTACAGTCTGCTATTTCAAAAACACTGTCAAGTCTAGCTTTCTTTATGCATAGGGAAATGTGGCCAAACTATGGGAATGGGGATGCTGAATTCAGAACGTCTAACTGAGTCATGAGGATAATATGTATAGTAAATGGCTTCTAAATATGAACCACTAACTTGGTTGCACAGTGAAACATAAATGCATATAATATATGTACCCCACTTGCAAAAGCTGAAGGGCACTTTTTCAGCGCTTAAGCAACATGGCTGCAGCATCTAAATCCAGAGGGATTTATTTGCTAGAAAACATCCTTTTCTATTTAGCCAAAAATTAATTAATTTCAGTTGAACCAATACAAAACGCTTTGAAAAGGATAGCTTACGCAATTATTACTTGGAGATATAAATATTGGTTCTGTAACATGCAGTACTACGCTGTATCTGAACTAGTATAATTGCAGTAAAGTTGCTAGATTGTCTGAAGGTAGTTGAGGGCAACAGAGCAAGATAAAAAGTCATTGACAGTTGTTCTGCAGGTTATGTGGATGAGAAAGTTACTAGATATTTCATTGCGACACTCTGGCACTAACTCAACTGAATAAGTAGTTTGATGTTAAGGGGCAGATTTATCGAGGGTCGAAGTCAAAATTCGGATGAAAAAAATTCAAATTTTGAAGAAATTTTTGGGTACGACGATCAAATAGACCAAAATTCGTTCTGAATTGAAAAGATTTGATTTGAATTTCAAAATTCGAATTCGACCCTTCTACCCCCTTAAACCTGCCGAATTGCTGTTTTAGCTTATGGGGACCTCCTATTACCTTTAAGGAGTGTTTTTTGAGAAATCTATTTTTTTTTTAAGGAAATCGTTCGATTTTAATTCGATTGAAAATTGACCTATTTGATTGATAACTGTCCATTTTCGATCGAAAAAAAAATGTGATGGTCAAATTTCAAAGTTTATTAACTTGGGAAATTCGACCCTTGATAAATCTGCCCCTAAATGTTTAATGTACTCAATTTATTCTTATAGGGAACATTTTCTGTGTATGATTTTAGTTTTTTGAGGCATAATTCCATTTAATATGAATATGATTTTTAAAATATTTGGATGGGAGGAGGTTGGTTGCTAAATGGTTATTAAAGTGGACCTGTCACCTACACATAAAAAGCCATATAATGAAAGTCCTTTTTTATTAAAACATCCATACCTGTTATAAAGGTGTTTAAATATCTCAATTGTCAATCAAATATCTGTTCCACCTCTATGCCTGAGGCATAGAAGTGAGGAAATCAATTACTTTCACTTTCTATTCAGTAATTCCTGCATGTCACTGCACATTTTCTCCTTCCCTCGTCAGGATCTATAATCGTGTAGGCTACTGCACATGGGCATTAGGTCCTCCATTCTGGTGCATGCATAATATTTTGGGGTGATACATAATTTGTCCACAGTGTCCACAAAATGGCTCCTGACTACTTGCTGTGATTGTATAATTCAAATACTAATTCCAACTAACATGAAAGAAAAGAACCTGGGATTATTTCCTAGGTTCAAAGGTGCCTTTTAAAGGAGAATTGAGCCCCTACCATAAAAAAACCCTACCCTATATAGACCCCATCTCTCCTCCCAGCCTAGCTGCCTCCCAGGAAAATGCCCCATATTATTTACTTACCCCTCCATGCAAATGTTATACTTGGGAGTTCATGGGACCATCTTCTTTTCTTTGTTAATCTTTGGAAGCAGTCTGGTGTTTTTGGCACATGCACAGTTGGAGTAAATCTCCAGTCCCGAACAACTGCACATGCGCTGAAAGTCACAAAAAATTCTGAAAATTCTTCAGAAATTTTTGTGACTTTTGGCGCATGCACAATTGTTCAGGACCAGAAAAGTACTTCAACTGCGCATGTGCCAAAACTCAGCTCAGATTCTGAAGAAGACTAAAGAAAAGAAGATGGCGTCTGTGAACTCCCGAGGACAGAATCTGCATGGAGGTGTATGTAAAAAATTAGGGGCATTTGCCTTGGGGGGTAGGTGATAATGATGTTATTGATATAGTCTTCTGGAAAAAAAACAGGGGGAATTTCCCATTTCTGGTTCCAGGCACTGATACAATTTTACTAACTATTTTTTTTTTGGGGGGGTGGATTAGATGCCAGAAGTAAGCATTCCTCCATGCTTGACTATGCCCATTACTGGAGACTTGAAGAGCATCTCTTCTAGTGGCTTGGCTCTGTTCTACACATGCAATGATCAGATGGAAGAGAAGGAGCATCATGATGCAGTGTCTCTTGTGAGCTGGGGGGGGGGGTAGAATTGACCCCTGACTTCCAATTACAAATACAGTATATAAGAGTCTTAGTAGCAAGCCCTATGCATTCAACCAAGAGGAGCAGTGTGGACATTACTGCAGCAGGTGTGAATTTACATGTTACATTTAGAAAAAAGAATGTAGATGTGCAATATAGTTTAATTAGTGTCTTTGAATGTGAGTGAGATTTAATTAGGGGGGTCACATATAAAAGATTTTCACAGTATCATTCTATGGCAGTATGTTCTTTTTCTGTCTGATTTAAATTACACATACAGGGCTGCAGACTGCAATTCCCCCATGTGATAAGGCATCTCAGAATCCTGCAACAAATTTTAAAGAATAAGGCTTGAGGCCATCCATTTGACAGAACTCATGTAACTTATAGAAATTCTGGCTCATTTGTTTGAGACGCCTGCACCAATACTGCAAGCCTTGAGAAGTATAAAGGGCATTATACATTTCCCAAGAGTACCTTGACCTGTATAACCTGGAAGGCAGTCTTCTATTTATTATGCTCATGGCAAGCTTTGGAAGCTTCTCTCATTTTTCTCTTTTCCAGTTGGTGCTGCAGAGTATGCAATGTAAAAGTTACCACTTTGTGTCATATTTGTGCCTGAATAAGAAGAGAATACATTTATGCTTCTGGGGGCTGAAACATTGTTAATAAAAACTAAGCTGATTTTATAGGGGGTGTCAAGAAGGGGTCACATCCCTGTAGTTTGTTGGGCAATTCAGAGAAGAGGTTGGAAGAGACATGGAAAACATCAATTTCTCCTCATTAATTTCCCTCCTAAATGTGCAAGCGATATAGCAGCATCAGCCACACTGTGAATCAAAGCTTTGGTGAAAGGGCAATGGTTGTAAGATCTGTATAGTGAAGTGGCATCTTTCCTGTAGCACTAAATATTGATGTCCGTATTCCCTCAGTGGTTTGGTGCACATTGTTTTCCTGTGTTTATTTATATAAAAAAAAAACCTGTGTGCCCAGAACAGTAAATTCAAGAAAGTTCTGAATTATAAACTCATAGGGGCAGATTTATCAAGTTCGAAGTGAAAATTGAATTAAAACAATTGAATTTCACAGTAATTTTTGGGTAGGCCAGAATTCGATTCAAATTAAAAAATATTCAACCATTTGAATTTTGAAGTACTCTCTCTTTAAAAACTTTAACTTCGACTATTTGTCACATTAAACTTCCCGAATAGTTGTTTTAGCCTATGGGGGACCTCCTTTAGAGAATCTTCTGGCAGATTTTGAGAAGTCAAAGTTTTTCGGAGGAAGTCGTTTGAAACCTTTGAAGCGAATGATTGACTCGTACATTTCAAACAATTCGAATTTGAACCAAAATGGACCTATTCAATCAAAGACAGTCCATTTTCTTTTGAAAAAATATGTCAAATTAAATTTGATGGTCCAATTTCAAAATATTTTCACTTCGAAATTTGGCCCTTGATAAATCTGCCCCATGATAATTTGTGCCCAATTGTGTACTTGTCCATGTGCCCATTAGAGGATACATAATAGCCTACAAAATGTAGGGATCTTATGTAGAAATACACATATGTAACTATTGAAGCTTATTTGTGTAATGGTCACATATTCTTGTTGGCTTGTTCTGGATCAAGATTTCTGAAATGTTCTTCAATGATTGTCACTCCACTAGTAAATATACAGACTCTAACAGACTTTAATGTATAGGTCCAAATTTTGTAAAAACATTTCAAAATTATTGGTATTTATGGGACATTAATGACAACATACTGTATTGTGTTGTGCATAAAAGTCTCAGATGTTGGTGACTTTCATATGTCTTCAGCATTTCCTAGGATACAACCCAGTGGCAATGCAACCCAGCCAGCCACCTCCCCAGGGATGAGGGCCCAAAGATGGAAGACAGGAATGTTATGTGCCTAGCGTCCTTCCCCATTGTTGCATGCACATGCCCCTAGTGTTGACCCTGGTAGTAGCCTACCTACTTGTATTAATTTGTAAAATTTAATTTGTAAAATGTTACTTTAATTGCTTTAATTTGTAAAATGTGATTTATTATAAAAAGGAAATAGAACAAATCATTTTCTATGTAACAATGTATCAGCGGGAAAATGTGAAACATTGTATTTTTTGCAAGTATACCACTAGGTGTCACTGTGATATTTTGTATAAATAATTAAGCACAGGTGCTGTCTGGGTGGCTTGAGAAAAGACCAACGGTGGTCTGAAATGTTGCCAGTGTGCTGGGTCAGAGCCCATGTCTCAATAAAGGCATTTTATCAAATTAATCCTGGATTGGTGCTGTCTGAAAAACATAAAGATTGATTCTAAACGGATTGGTGGTGGAAGCCGTGGACATGCACCAAATTTGGAGAATTAAGAAGGTTATGGGTGCTGACAGAAAACTTTTCGGCCCAAAGATGGAAGACAGGAATGTTATGTGCCTAGCGCCCTTCCCCATTGTTGCATGCACATGCCCCTAGTCTTGACCCTGGTAGTAGCCTACCTCAGGTTGAAATAGGAACTCCAACCATGGGAAAGGATGTAATTTTTGACAACTTTTAAAAAAAACATGTCCCCATTTCAGACACTTGGAGCTTTCCCAAGCAAGCTGGTCATACATGGGGAAAATAAAAGCTACTATCCCTCTAGACAAGGGGTCCCCAACCCTTTGAACTCATGAGCAAAATTCAGAAGTAAAAGGAGTTGGGGAGCAACACACACATGAAAAAAGTTTATGGGGTGCCAAATAAGTGCTCTGATTGGCCATTTGGTAGCCTCTATGTGGATTTTAATCCTACATTGAAGCTCTGTTTGGCAGTGCTCCTTGTTTTTATACAAACAGAACTTGCCTCCAAGCCTGAAATTTAAAAATAAGCACCTGCTTTGTGGCCACTGGAGGCAACATTAAAGGTGTTGGACAGCAACATGTTGCTCACAAGCTACTGGTTGGGGATCACTGCTCTAGACCAAGTCTTATTGGCCTACTGTATGTGTAGGAATCACCTATTGTCCTGTCTAATGGACATGTTTTTATTTGGTTTGGAGTGTGGGTGCTCAAATTGAGCTGTGAGCTGCTCATTGTATGACCTGGCCAAATGAGCAGATCTCCCTGTGTATGGCCATCTTTAGATAAAGCCATGTTGGGAGAACTATATACCCTTGTGGACACAGCAGAAATAACCGCAATCTTCTTAGGGGCAACTTTATTCATAATAATGTTTTTTTTTCATGATTGAGTTTTTTTTAAATCCCACCACCAAAATATATATCAGTTGTGAAAAATAACTTAAGAAAATATGTTGACAATTAAAAAATCTTGAATACCTTTTTATCACAATTCATGCTTGGCATGACAACAGTGAAACTAAAAATTGAATACATTTGCTCGCAGGATTAAAACAGGATTAGGAGGAACTGGGATAGCGGAAAGCCAAATAAACAACTTAACAGCATTGATAAAATATAGGGATGATATATATTGTATAGGGATGATGGTTATACCAACAAAGGCTCCACAGGCATGCATAAAGAAAAGTAATGGAAATATTAAAAAAGGGAGAAATAATTGGATAATGTTCTGAAAGATCCTCTTTTCCATTTAACATAATGATGTTGGGCACATTAAGTAAGTCAAGCTGTTTAAGTAAATGGTAGAACAGAGGAAAACGCAGTCAATAGTTTGGAACAATAACAGTATAGTTACGAGTTTACAATATCGTTTCTGCAAAATGTAAATACGGTAGCATTGAATTAGCATTATTTCTGAAGTATCAGGTGCATTAGCGAATCAGCAGGAGACAAACTAACATAATTAGATACACTAATAGGACAGATATGTTGAAATTGTTAAATGTTGCAAGCAATTTCATTAAAATTCTAATTTATAAAAACCATTCACCTATGATAAACACTAAGATTAGGGAACAGCTGGTTCGATTTTTCCCTATTGCAATCTTCAAAGAAAATGAAATTGTGTGTCAGACACCATTGATTTAAGGTCCTTGAACTTGGAAGAGAGATCTGGAATACACTTGGCTTCTATTATATTGTCACCTTTTGACAGGTAAAATGTAAGAGAACAGTTGCATCTCGTCCTTAACTCCATTTGGAATCAGCTTGATCAACATACGTGTTAGCGTCTAGATCAGCTGGAAACTTGCTGGGCTGGAAACTTGTTGATTGGGACAAAGGGAGGCAGAATGTGACACAAAACAGTATTTGTGAATTTTTGTCTTGTAGTAAAATATTTACTGCAACAAAAGAATAAAAGTATCCTAAAACATAAAAGTAT
>CM044434.1:17138224-17148837 GCA_024363595.1 Xenopus borealis | reverse complement strand
TCCGTCTATACTGGGCCAAATAATATAAAAATGTATTACACTTTACATATTTCTCTTATATGTGTCAGTCATCACTCTTCATTTTTCCTATTCCATTTGCCTTTTACAATTCTTCCCATAATTATTTGTATAGGAGTAGCTTTACTATATCAAAGAAGCCACTGTTGCTGCACATATTGATTTATACATGTATGTGGCAGCATAAATACTGCTTGCATTGGTTATTTAATGTCATTTGATGTGCTAATGACCGGGATACAATATGGCAAATTTAATTTCTATATACAGAACAGATTACTCTATGCCCACTAAAAGAGATGCCATTGTGTTGTTTCATTGAGCTACTATTATATATATAAATGCTTCTTAAAAAGTGTTTATATTTTATGGTGGGGTGAATTCAACATATGCACCAAACAGAAAGAACTAGCTTGCCCTTTGCACATTATTATAAGGTAATACAGTGGAGATGAATTTTACAATACTCCATTTGAGAGCCTGAGTGAGAATCAATCTAATGCAACTGAGACTGACCTTGCGAGAAGTACTAGTGCAACAGTAATAACCTTTATGAGATGGTCTCTTCCCTAGAGATTATTCCAGTGAATTGGTTGTACATCTGTAAACACCAAGCCAGATTCTGCAGAGAATGCCCAGCTGTGACCTAATAACCAGTTGAATAATCTTTCTGCAGTCCATCGGAAAGAGAATGTGTTAATTTACAGTCATTTCATTTTCTAAACATCCAGTATTGGGATAATTCCAGGGTTCTCAGCATCAGTCGGAGCACTGGCACATTGAAGCAGTTTGGGTAGACACATTAAATGGACATACAAGAAAAACTTGGCCCAAGTTCTTCTTACAGGTACACACATTTGTGTCCATGATTGCAAATGAGGGAACAAAGACACCTGTGTGCCAATAGGAAGTAAACTGAAGGTCAGTTCAATCTTGTCAAATCAGATGATTTACAGTATATATGAAGATGACACTAGCTAGTAAATGGGGCAAGTTTTCTGGTAACAAATACACCTTGGCCTTAGGGCCTAACTGTACACCAGGGCACATGGCCCTCTAGATATGCCCAGTGGGAAATCTTGTTGCATATGATGCTAATGAATATATATTTAAAAGAGCAACAATTATGTGTGTCAAAAATATAAACTGTGACTGAATAATTTGTTTCCAGATTTTGTATTACTGCTCCATGTTTTACTATTTTTGCACCATTGTCAATGTTCTATAGTCTTTTTAAATGAATGGTATATACTCAAACAATGACAGGCATTGGCCTTGTTGATGTATCATTGGGCACGTTAAAATATTTGGATTGGCTACAGTCATAAACTTAAAGATTGGGCGATAGAAAGAAAAAACTGATAACATGTTATGCTACTGTATACAGCTGCCAAACTATGTTCTCCAATTTCCTGCAAATCCTGTAACTGTAGCTGATGATTTTATGTTGCTTTGACTTCTATATACTGTATTTGCTGTAGAACTCTGCAAAAGTAATGTAAGTCGTAATTAAACAAATTAATTAAAGATAATTGCTTTTTGTAACAACTTATGCAACTTATTTTTAACTAAAAATATTTATAACAATTGATTAAAAATAGATTTTTTTTTCTTTTGGAAACACTAAAGTTTTTGGTGTAACTATAGAGCAGGGGTTGATCGTGATCTACCAGTAGACCTTTAGCTGGTGATCAGTAGATCTCACTGTCCACAAGCAGCTTGTCTTTATAAACCTCATGTTTCATGCTTTTCATTTATATATTTTTATGTTAAGTTTACATAAAAAATAGTTAAAATAACAAATAAAAAAAAGAAACAAATACAAAAAGTATTGTAGAAGCGATACCTATGTTGGCTAACAATAAACATTCATCCCTGGCTTTCAGTCAAGGAATGACGTGGCAAATGAATAAGTAGTCCAGTTGAAATGCAAATATATAATAAGTATGAATTACATGTAAATGCGGAAGCACGTAAAGTAAATTATTTTACATATAACAGCCTCTGAAGAGATTTTAGGTTAATTGCAGTGCCAATTATTCAGATCCTGAAAACATATACAGTATCAGGATGAATTCTTCTGTACATTATTTTCTGGTTAACACTCCTATAACTTCTCACTAGTGATGAGTGAATTGTAGAGGGCCTGCTATGGGGGTCATGGGTGAACCAATGTTTAAACCTCATAGAGTTTTGTTACTTAACACAAATACTCAAGCCGGTGGTTCTGCACCAATGAGGAGCGTTGAAAAACCCGCACCAGGCTGGCAGCATCAGACACGTTATCAGGGGTTATCAGGGGTGGCAAGAAAGCTAATCCTGGCAACTTTAACATCTTGTAAGTTTGTTAAACAGCTTTGCAAGACCAAGACCATGCACATGCTCAGTGGTCTGGGCTGCTTAGGGATCGTCATAAATGATCAAAACAGCACAAGCCAAATCATATCTGACAGAGAAACACATACAGCAAGACTGATAAATCAGAAAATGCAGACTTCACTGGGCCCTGTGTTGTCATGTAATCTAATATGGATTTTATAGTTTTTGTATTGTTTAATACAAACTTTCTCCAACTCTCCAGAACCAGTGGCTGCAGCAAAAAAACCCTCCGAATAGAATTCTAGTTTATCTGTTACAGTCTGGCTCCATGATATTTGTTCCTGCAGCTGGAGTTGGAAACATTAGAGGATGCATGCAGAAGGCAACTTTAAAATACAATTTTTACTTTACTAACTGAAAAAGAAACCTGTCCCCAATATACTTCAATTAATTTTTATAATACACCTGGTTGTATGCAGTGAAATTCTCCCTTAATTTACTTACTCTGGCTGCTGCAGATATAAATCTCTACATGGTCTCCGGCTGTTCTACAGGGAAACAAACAAAGCTGCTCCAGTTCTGGGAAGTCCTTTCCTCTTTCTTTTTGAAAGTATGATCCTTTCCCTGCAGAGCAGTTAGGGACCATCTGAAGTTTCCTATCTACAGCAGTCAGAGCAAGTAAATGAAGGCAGAGTTTTACAGACATGTTTCTTATAAAAACGGTAGACATTTTTTAATTAAAGTATACTGGAGATAGCTTTATTTTTCTTTAAAGAAAGTAAAAATGTCATTTTATTATTTTGCCTTTACATCCCCTTTAACCCTGATCTAAACTGAATACAATTTGAGTCATTAAAATGTGTATTACTTAGCATTTCCAGAACATTCTTAACCATGGATCATACATTGTGCTAAAAAATGCTACCTGCAAAGTAGCTTTAGTACACAAGTATTCTCCAGGTCTAGGCATATTTACAGTGTTACGGGGAAATAACGCTAAAATAGGTTAAAAACTTCCTCCTTTCACATTTCATTAGAACATGCAAGGCACCTCTCTGCTTGCTCACATTTCAAACTCTTGGCTATAAAACTTTCAGGAGATAAGAAGCATTTTTTCTTTCAGGGTCACCATTAACTTGAATAATTTATAAACACAGGGAAATGTTTGAAGTTCTGTAGTAGTTCAGATCACAGCCTATCACCAGTTAAATTACAGATCATTATTGCAGCTGCCAAGCTCATCTTGGGACTATATACATTTATCCCCCTAAATGTTTCTTCACCAATTCCAGTAGCAATATTCTTATTTCAAAAATGACTAAATTGACCAATCTCTATGTTAACCTACAAAGTACCTGCTTATCAGCCAATATTTAGATGAAACAGATATAAAATATTGAAGGACTAGTGTTTGTTTCCCCTGTATTCTATTTTATCATAGTCAGTAGGATAATTACAAAAACCCATTCTAGTTCCTTGGCTGTTTTGCTTTGGCAGCAATGTTTAGCGTGACTGCTGAAAGGCTTCTGGGAGAGTTTTCATTCTCACCGGAATGCTTGTCTACAAAAATATCCACTTTGCTTAAAGCAATTGCTAATAGTTAAATAGGAAAAAATGGTGGGATGGGCTGCTGTAATAAAACAAGAACACAGAGGAAAAGAAATGGAAGAAGAATCACAGCAAGATTGAAATAAATGACTAGTTATGGTTGATATTGAAGAAATGTGTTGATGAGGGTGATGTACCCTTTGCATGTTAGTGTTTTTTTAAACATATAGAAAAAATCCCACCCAAAAAGTATAGTTTTTTATTGTGTTGAAAGCTGTGAAAAGTACGCAGTGTATGTACTTTGCCTTTGTATGTTTATAAAGGATGGACGTGTGAGAAATGGAAGATGTGTGTAATGCACAATCATCCTATCTCCTATATAGCTACCTGTTGTAGAGTGGACCTGAGAGTGATCTCAGAATAAAGCAAATTATGATAGTTGTCCTTTTAAGATCTTTAAATTGCATTGCAGTCAATGGGAAGGTAGAATCCCATGCATTTTTCACTCAGTATATTACTACAGAGGACCTACTATCCACTCGTCTACAACTACTTTTTCGAAAAAAGGATCCAAATTGCCCTAGCAACCATGCATTTATATAGAATGCAATATGAAAGACTGCAGTATGAATAGGAGAGGTCTGAATAGAAAGATGAGTAATAAAAATAACCAATAAAAATACATTTGTAGCCTTACAGAGCATTTGTCTTTTTAAATGGGGTCAGTGACCCCAATTTAAAAGCTGAAAGGAATGAGAAGAAGAAGGCAAATAATTCAAAACTATAAGGAAAGGAAAAATGAAGGCTAACTGAAAAATTGCTAAATTGCTTAGAATTAGCCATTTTATAAAATAACAAAAGTGAGGTGAACTAACTCTTTAGACATTTTGAATGGCTTTAGGGCTATTGGTAAATGGAAACATTTGGTATTAAAATCAGTGATTTTATTCTCTTCTAGCTGTATTAACCATGTAGCTAAAGTCAACTGATTAACAGACCTATGAATAAATACCCATTATGGGGATTCGAGTCTTGGCTGGAAGATCGCTGGCTTCTACTATGCCCATAAGAATTAGAGTAAGGGACATACAACAAGTAACATTTACAAATAATCAATATTAAAACCAATATTATAATTAATATATTGTATAATAGAAAGATGCCTAAAAGTATATTATCTTTCAATATGGAAAAACAGGGTTAAGTTTTTCTTAAATAAAAACTACAAACTAAATAGGATTTAGTGTTTTTCATTCATGTCATAGTGAATTGATTATTTGCTCTCAATAAAGTATTCACAAAAGCTCCTTGTTTCACATTGCTCTTATCTGACTAACAGAAGCTGATAAAGCCAAAGTGAGGCTAGTTCCAGTGGTAGGTAGAAAATTGGTGCGGGAAATTAAATTAGTAGCTTAGTTCTTCATGTTTTGTGAATCCTTCATGCATGTTACATTGTATTTGTCATTTGATCTTTTATAGAAGACATACCATCATTTAGATGTTTGGTGTTAAAATCTTGAAAAAACACATAATAATGGAACTTAATCCTCAGAATATACTCCATACAGGCATAGGAGATTGTTCTGATAATGAAGAGTTGGATTACATGTCTAAAGATATATAATTAAAGTGGACCCGTCACCCCAAAAAAATATTAAAAATCCTATTTTATCACATTATTGAAGCAAAATGAACATTACTTACACTATATAAATTATTTTAATCTTGTTTTCTTCAGTCTGGGAATTCATAATTATAGCAAGCAGGCAGGAGCCATTTTGTGGACACTGTTATTAAGGCAAGCCTTGCATCATCTCAGAATCTTGTTTGTGCACCAGAATGGGGGACCCGATGTCTATCCCCATGTCCTGGCTACACAATTAAATGGTTAAGAGAACTGGGGGAATGTGTGGGGAGCAGTGGCATCTAGGAAGTGCTGAATGGAAAGTGAAAGTAATTATCTGCTTTAGGCATAGAGGAGTAGCAGACAATTATTGATTGACAGCTGAGATTTTTAAACGAGCTTAAAACAGCTATGAATGCTTTAATAAAAATTTGTAATTGGATTTCATGTTTAATTTGAAAAGGACTTTTATTATACAGATTTTTGTGTTTTTTAAGGATATTGCAGTGTCAATTCGAATAGCAGATAAGCATGTCTACCTCTATATTTATTTTTGAAAGCAAGTGTCTTCTAAACCCACGCATTAAATAATGCTGCATGTTTTAGTTGCTGAATTTCAAAGTCTTAAGATTTGTTCATGTTCAAGAATTTAGCAAAATTCTAAATAATGTATTTTTTTTACTCAGATCACATAAAAAACATGACCTAGCTTTTGAATGTATAAGTCTTTAGGGTTACTTTTTCCTGTCATTTGGGAATCCCCTACTAGTTGGGAATCCTCTGGTTTGTGCCACCTAAAAGTTGGGTCTAATTTAGAGAGGGGGGGAGTGTGTCCATTTTGTGTCCCCTTGGAAGTTCCAGATTTGGACAGGAGGTGTCATTACTTTCTGAGAATTTATAAAGGAGAGGCACCATATATTGGCTTTCACATATTGAGGAAGGTGGATGCCTGTTGAGAGCCTGGTCATAGGCCCTAGTAAAGGAAAGACCCAAGGGAGGTAGGCTTTGTAGAAGTTCGGGAACTGGGCCCTTTAAATGAGATAGTGGTAGCTGAACTCAAGGTGTGTCAGGCATGCAGGTTGAAAGTGCAGTTCTGAGCTCCAATGTAGGAGGATAGATTGGAGTCTTCTTTCCCAGGTGATATTGCCTGTGTTAAGGAATCATAGTGAAAAAAGAATCTGGTTAGAGATTTTCCTGGAGGTTCTACTGGAAGTGATCCAGGTCCACCGAAGAGTGTCACAAAGGTGAGGTGGGATTTAGTTAAAAACTCCTGGTGTCCAAATATCCTGTTTTGAAAAAATCCCAAGGTAGGTGGACCTTGCAAGAGGAACAGTGAACAGGGACCTGTAAATGACATAGTGGTAAGTGAGCTCCTGTTATAGTACACTCTATGGGGCAGATTTACTAAATTCATGTGAATAATTCGAAGTTCGATCGAATTTAATATAAATTCGAATTTGAGTCTTCAAATATGCAAATTAGGCAAATTTGACCATAGAATATTCAAATTTGAATATTCTAAAAAAATTTGTTCAAATATTCGACTATTTGATGGTCGAATTGCTTCCCCTTTAAATTTTTATTTGATCACCTACTTCGCCAGAACCAAGCAACCGAATTTGGAATCATTAGTTTTGATCAAATAAAAAAATTAGATTGAATTGAGGTAAAATCCTTTGAATTCGAAGGATTTTACTTCCCTTTTATTCATATGTTTGAATTTCAAATTTAGTTTAATTCGAAATTCGACCAATGATAAATCTGCCCCTATGTGTGTAAGACATGCTTTCCATAATGGAAATCAAGTAGGCTTATGACACACCAACATCTGTTCCTACAACTCGCAGTGGAGTATAGGGCATCTGTGAAGACTCCATTCCAATCTATTTGTTGCTATTCTCTTGATCTCATTCCATGTTTTTCCCATCTTTATAATTCCTTCTTCTTCCACTGATCTTCTCCATGTTTTTCGAGGCCGCCCCCTTCTTCTTTGTCCCTGTGGATTCCATTCTAGGGCTCTTCTTTTTATAGATTCCTCATCTTTATGACACACAAGGGGTCATATATGTCCTCTATGACAGTTGTGTTCCTGCAAATAGCTCTGTAGTCATTTGCAACAAAAAGAAACCCATTCATTACAGGTAATCATGTCAAAATGTGCTCTTGTCACTTATATACAGTTGTACCACAAAGTGCTTCCTGCCTCCCGTTCAGAGTTGATCTCAAAAAGTGCAATCGTATTTGCCTTGATTCTAAAATATTACTCGCAATTATACCAGGTGTGAGGCCTCCTTGCAGCCAGAAAGATGCATTTATTCTGTAAAAAAAATGCTGCACTCTGGGGGAAAATACTTGTTAACTGCACTTTAATAATTCACTTGGGGATGTAAATGAGCCCTACAGTTTATTTCAGTTGGCAGAAAACCCCCAAACCCCTTGCATATCCTATAATTCGAATGAGTGGACCACCCATGACAGGTTCTATATTTGACCTGAAAATCCATATTTCAACTAAAGACCTCCTGCCATAAATGATAACAGGAATTTTCTATTAATATTAGTGATGGGCGAAACTCCCGAATTGGCGAAAAAATTTTCGGCGCGAGTCGCGTTGTTTTCGAAGCGTCGCGTCAAAAACGACGCGCGACTCGTTTTTGTTGGTGAATTTTTCGGCGGCGAATTTTTGTTGCCGTTTCGCAAATTTATTCGCCAGCGGCGAATCGCGGGAATTCGCCCCTGGCAAATAAATTCGCCCATCATTAATTAATATGACAGAAGGCAAGAGGAACAGATCTGAAGCATCTTCACCAATAGAATCTCTACACATTACCTAGGCCAGATGTAAAAAATCCTGTTCAGCAAAAGCCGACCACTATTAGAATTAAAATGCAGAAATTCATAGATGAGGTTAATCAGCTCAGGAGCCTCTGCAGATTACAATGCTGGAAAAAAAGCCCAAAACTTCTCAATTAATTTGCAGCCAATTCAGGTGCTTTTTTTTTCTGTTGAGCCAGCATAAATTAGAATTCAGAAGACTGCTTACATGCAAAATTTAATTTAGACTAAAAAAAAGTACAAAGTGATTCCCTTTAGCAGTGATGGAAGACGTCTCCATTCAGCTCTTTCTAATGTTCTGTTTCTTGAATTCCATTTCAGTTTATCTCTGCAACCTTGTATATGTATTGTTGTTTCCTATAGCACCTGTATTTCACCACTGCATTTGATGCACATTTCTGTGTATCGGAAGGGTTATTTAATAGTAAAAAAAGCATCAAATGTTACGTTATAGTTATTTGCTTCACCTGCTCTTGTACAGAGCAAAAATGTGATTTTAAACATACACACTCGTGATTTTTTTTAAAGATTTTTTTTTAAGAGCATTAATAGGGTTAGCAGAATGCGGTTGGATATATTCCTATAGCATTCTCATTTTCTCCTAGGTAATTTACAGGAACCAGGAGCAACACTTTTTAGAAATATTGTATTATGAATGTCCTCAGGCCATCTTATAAATAAACCTGCTTAAACATCGCCATACATCAATGTGATGAAGTGGCTTAAGGAAGCTGATTTTAACTAAAGGGCCAAATGTCTTGGAAAAGATTAACTAAACGGCTCCTCTGAATCTGACACTTCACTGGCAGCAGACCACTTCTATGTGTCCTAGGGCAAATCAACAGCAAAGATGATATGCACAAATCATTGGCATTCTCAATGGGAGAAAATAAGGAGACTTCATTCCAGTATATGGTTGTATCAATTTGAAAACTGTCATGGGAAAATTGTTGCTTGCAAATGACCTCTGGTTGCTGGAAGTGGCATAAGATAGGTTTCAATATTTCTAAATTATCTTTAGAACCTGATATCTTGGGAAGAGCACATTGTTTTTAAATTGCTTTATTGTAGGGACTACAGCTCCTAAAAAATAGTGGCATACTGATTAAAAACAAGTTTTAGGATTTGAGGAAAAAAAAAATTTCTGTTGAAAATTTGGAAATTGAAACCTGGTGAAAAATAGCTTTGATTGAGTTTAATTGTAATTTTTTTTTTGTAGTCAATGACATTTAATACCAAAACTAGAATTTTTCATGATTTATTTAAACTCCGTTGGTGTTAATAACAAAGTACTCCAACTCAGACCTGCCAAGTAGTAGTAGTCAATGGCAGATGTCCCTTTGATATATACACTGGGTTTTTTTTTCAATAATCTGGGCTTTATTTTTAAAGTTGGTTAGATACAACATCTAATTTGATTTAGAATGAACTGCAAGCAGGATTTTGCACAAAATGCAATGCTATCATATTTTGGAGAACAGCACAAGACTTTACAAAGATATTTCTCTACACGTAGACAGTGCATCAGTGGAGGAATATCCTTCAGGTACACGTAGTATTGTGGTAGTGAAAGTTGTAATGATGAATTTGTCCAATACGAATCCCAGTGTGTAATAAAACTGCAGATTATGAGTACTTAAACATTCTCCCAACAGCTACTAAGCTACTAAGCTAGATTTGTTAGCTGCTTCTATCAAATATTTCTGAAAGAAATACAATTTCCATAAAAAACAGAACAGATACTAATGTAATTTTCTCTGTCTTACTATTCAGGCTGAAAGAAATTTTTCATTCTGTTATTTCCCGCATGTCATTTTTTTTCCTGAAGAGAGCAAATGTTGCAGAAAATCACAGCTCAAATTGGAGTTTCCCAACCAACAGGCAGTACAAAAGAAATAACTGCTAATTTAGGAGATTGGATTTCACACCGTAAAAATAAAACAATGCTAAACTTATATAGACTGTGTTTAGTTACATTCTGGAGTTCAAATTTTCACACTGTCGAAAATGATTCCTCTCTGGACATTCCCATAGGATCTGCTGAATAAACTTTGCGTCCAAGCTGGCAAAGAAGCTAGAAAAACTGGCAGATGTCTAACCATGTGATGGAGCTGGCCAGGCAGAACCCTTGCTAAAACAACAGATTTTTATGGGAAAGAGGCAATATAGCATTCATTTGAAGGTTATATAGTAGAATATACCTATATAAATAGCTCTATAAATATATATATATATGTATATATATATATATATATATATATATATATAC
>CM044434.1:17094302-17109606 GCA_024363595.1 Xenopus borealis | reverse complement strand
TTTCCCATGACAGGATCCCTTTAAGTCTTCAAGATATGGATACTATGCTACTCTATTCCCCTCCCCAAAATGTATGTATTCATACCTGTTGCATCGTGTGGTAAGTAACATATTTTATTTCTTTTGAACCCATCCAAGAGCATCTCACAGATGAAAGCCAAATTAAATAATGGAGTTGCAATTTTAAGACCTTGATAAATGTTCTTTCAGATGTTGTGGAATTTTGCTGTGTTCTTATCAAGTTAGAAAGATGGGCTGGTTCTAATTGACTGTTTTATTGGTTTAAGTTGATTCAACAGATTATAACATGGCATATCTAGCTAATAGCATTATCAAAATAGAAAATATTACCAAAAATAAGCATTTTCCCTTTAGTTAGCCTACCTGTGATGATATCAGTCTTCATTAATGTTCCACTCATGTCCTTTCCTAGTTTACATTTATTGCCATTTATTTTTAACATGCTCAACTGACAAACTGAGTTAAATATACAGTAGAACCAGTTATGACAGAAATAAAAATGTCAGTCTCCAGAATAACTTTATCACCTCCATTCACATGTCAGCATCTGCAGCCTTTTCCCATTATCAGTCACTGTAATCAAGTTTATTCATACTTTATAAAATATGACATTAGCAACAGTAACAAAAGTCTTTGCCACTCAGCAATATTCCCAACTAACTTCAAATTTAAACTTTGAAATGACTCTGCGCCGGAGAAGAGCAGTGCTGCCTGTGTATGCCTAAAATTCATGTCTCTTTCAAGGTTTGTTTGAGCAAGGAATCAATAAATAACTCAGTTATCTGGGATTGCCAGAGTTATTACAGAATGCTAACACATGTTTTGATACAATTCTAATCTTTTATATACTAACTGGGCATATTTGTTAAAGTGATACTGACACATGCAGGAAAAAGTGCCAAATCTGCTTTTCTTTAAAATAAAATTGTTTTCGGTATTAAAATCAACTTCAACTTTTGCATACTTTCCAGACTTGGACAGTCTTCTCAATTAGTGGAATTTAATGTCCAATGGGAAAGAATGGGCAGTGCTTTTCAGTTTGTGTCATACTGGGAGGTTCTGGGCCCACCAGGGCTGCAGCATTGCGGCCCACACACACCACGCCCCCCTCCACTAAACTCCATGGCCCCTGCCTTAGCCTCAACCCCCTCCACCCCCTTTCCTCTACTAGGTGTATACCTCTTTTATCTTCTCTTCATAATTAAGGCAGGAGGGAGCAGCGATCGGGTGAAAGGAAGGCGCCATTTAATGCATCTATGGGGAGCTGCCCAGCGACCACCAATTATTGTGCCTAACCTTAGTTCCGGCCCTCCATTTCTGCACCCAGTGTTAAACTCTTTCTGCTGAATTCTTTTGGTGCAAGCTTGCTGCCCGGGCCCCTATTGATGTGAACCACTGTGGGAATTATAGAATTACCACCACATTCAGGATGGTAGTTGCTCCAGGGTTTGTTGGTGGAAGTAGGCAGTTCTTGTGCATGATGCATCAAAGAATACTTAGTGCAACTAAACAGAACTGCAAGGATCCTGTTTGTATGGACAGTACATACCTAGTGAATGGCGTTAATACATACAATACAACATTTCCATCCATTTGAACTTTGCTACACTTATGGTAGTAATAGACCTTTATAGTATTGTCTTACTCTGCCCAATATGTTTATAGCGCTATACTGTATATTTAATTTTGAATAAGTTTTATACAACTTATTTTTGTGTTTTACTTTAGTTATACAGTAAAGGTCATATTAACTCAGCATATAGCTTTAGACTTATCTGCTATTTGTCTGGGCCCAAACTCCCATGGCTTCAATAATTTTGCAAAAAAGTAGGGATAAACCAGAAGGTGTGATATTATACTGCTAAGAGCACGAGAACTGAGTAGAACTCAGAGGTTGGTTTAAATCTCAAAATTATTGTTCAAATATTTTCACAGTATTGATACTGAGTAAAATGAAGACAAGTAAATGGACCAGACAGACTGAGCATTATGTGTTCAAGTTCCTTGGAAGACCAATAATGTTAGACCATATTCAAGGTAGGAGCACCTTGTACAGAGAAGACACTATATTACATTGTTATATATTCCTTAAATGTTCTTACTCTTTAAAATACATACTAAGATTACATTTGCTTGTGGTGTGATACCTAATGCCAGTGTTGAACTTGCTTTCTGATTTTCTAAATTTTCAATTGTTTCAATAACATTTAGGGGCACATTTACTAAGGGCCAAATTGAATTTTCAATAAATTTTAATTTTAAAAAATTCAATTGAATTGGAAAAATTAGAAAATTCAAATTACTGTCCCTTTGAAAAAAAATTTGAATTCGACCATTCACCACCTTAAACCTGCCGAATTGCCATTATAGCCTATGGGGGACCTCCCATAGCCTTTACAGGCAATGTGGCAAAGTTTTTCAAATTCGAAGTGATGCAATCAATCAATTTGAACGATTCGAATTCAATCAAAAATGCCCGTTTTTGATCGAAAATTACCCCCAAAAGATTCTATGGTTCAATTTCAAAGTTTTTTCACTTCCAAAACTCGACCATTAGTAAATGTGCCCCTTAATGATTAAAATATACAAGCAGCTATAGTGATGGTATGACTTTGGAACTTAAACTTCCATTGCTCAATTATTTTATCCATTTTCTACCAGTTATTTCTGTATGGAGAAAATGTCCTGTTATTAAATATGCTAGTGTAAAATATCCACAGTAACTCTTTGGCTACAGTAATAATTACCATTATATAAACAGTAAACTATTGGGTAAAGATCCTGCCTGTGATGACACTAGGGGGTAGATTTACTAAAAATCAAATTCGAGGGTTAATAAACACTCAAATTCAATTTTTGAATTTAAAGGGGAAGTGGTCGAATTTCAAAAACAATCGAATTTGATTATTTTTAATGCAATTCGACCAATCGAATGAAAAATATTTGATCGATTGATTAAATCTTTCGAATTGAACGATTTGAATAATTTTAACCCTTCGATACAAATGAATACAATTAAATTTGAATTATTCAAATTATTCAAATCAGTTAAATTTAGAAATTCGATGGTTGAGGTTACCTCATTTGCATATTCGAAATTCAAATAAATTTTTTTTTTTAAATTTCGATTTGTTCACAAGAATTTAGTAAATGGGCCCCTAGGCCTCAGTGGTTAACACTCCTGCCTGATCTGATATTGATTCCAATATAAGGAGGATATAGTTGAGGAGTTTGTATGTTCACCCTGTGTCTGTGTAGGTTTCCTACTAAACCTCCATCATATTGGCAGGTTGACTGACAATTAATCCGAACGGTTGATCCTAATGAATGTGGTCAAGGTTTAGGATAATGCAACAAATGTAGCAAAGTTTGCTCAGATCTTGTAACAAATTAGCACAATGCTAATGCTACTAATACAGTAACTCTATCCATTTTATTTTAGCACAAACATTTAAGCTCTGTATACATAGTAAAAATCTATCTATTTTATTTAAGTTAGGGGGTGTCAAACATTTGGCACCCCAGAGCGGGATACGGCTTTCCTTCTCCTTTAATGCAGGGATTCCCAACCTTTTTTTACCTGCGAAACACATTTAAATGTAAAATGAGTTGGCAAACAACACAAGCTTAAAGGGTGCCAAATAAGGGCTGTGCTTGGCTATTAGTCAATGCTCAGGACATGGGACTTTACGTTATTTGGATCTGCATACGTACCTTGAATTTACTAGGAAATCATGTAAACATTAAATGAACCCAGTGTACTGGCTCTGCTTTCAATAAGGATTAATTATATCGTTGATTTGGATTGTGTACATGGTGCTTTATTTATTGTTATTACAGGAAATGTTTTTTAAAATATCGGGTTTATTTTGATAAAATAGGGTCTATGGACAATGGCCTTTCTGTTATTCGGAGCTTTATGGATAAAGGGTTTTCCTTACCTGCACTAAAATTATTAATTTATAGCTTGCCAAACTGTGCTTCCCCTGTGGGTGTCCTAAATGGTAGGCTCATTTTGAAGACCAGTTAAGGTAAAAAGTGGATTGAATTTGTCTTCTAGGTTTCTGGATATTCTTAAAGGCTCAGCCTGCACAATTAGTAAATTTAATTTTTATTTGCTGGCCAAGATATTACTAGATATGTAATGGTTTTACTTTTTTGTTAAAGACTTTTTTTATCAAAGTTTGATACATTTGCAAATATCCCGAACTGCTGGAATTCCTTAGAATAACTTCTATTTACATTTTCAGGGGACCAATAAAAAATGGTGTAAAATCTGGAATTGAGTATAACTGAAGACTTGAGAATGATATTGAGATTTCACTGTAAACCCAATAGTCATATACTGTATATAGTATATTTGCTAACAGTGTTAAATGGTGTCCTAATAAAATTCTGGACTGGAGACAGAGGACTTGAACCGAGAAAAAGTCTATTGTCTTCATTAAAAGAATAGAAGGTTCTGTCCTTCTTCCTTGTTCAGACTGGATCAGAATGTTAGAGGTTTTCAGATTCACTATGAATTGTCTGAAAATTAAAAATTTTTGTATTAAGTGGTAGTTTTTAGAGGTTTTTGTGGCATTGTTTTTTTTTCAGATCATTTAGCTCACTTTTTCTTTGGTACTTTTTTAATTGTAATAAATTCAAAGACAGTCATGGTTTTAAAGTCTGTGAGTATAAACCTCTAAAACCACCAAAATGAGACTATTGATAAATAAGCTTCCATATTAAATCCATATAAGTCCATGAGTCCATCTAAACACAACACATATATATATAAATATATTTATATTTAATAAATACGGCTCCACGTGTTAGAAAATGAACAGTATGTTCGTATATGTTCAGTTTATAGCAATCTTCTGATCCCTGCCTTTCCCTGGTCTGCAGTGCAATTTTTTGTAAAACCAATTTGTTATATGAACTAATATAAAAAGCTTTGGCAGAATCTAAATATATATCATGTCAACTGCCTCACTCTGATCCAATTTACTTACCTATTTATACAAGCTAATCAGATTAATTTGGCAAGATTGGACCTTCATAAAACCATACTGACTTTCTGCAATTAGTTATCTATAATGCATTCCTAAAGAGCAGCCCTTAATCACCATCTAAAATGTTTCCTGCTATCGATGTGAAGCTGAAAGAGCTATGATTTTCCTGGTTGCAGTTGGAAATGAGTGAAAAACATTTGGCAATTTTCGAAATTCTTTGGAATTCAGTAAATTACTTCTGGCAAAGTGCACAAAAACACAGATAAAGGAAATGTTTTACTTTAATTTAATTGTTTTATAATTTCTTTTTTTTAAAAAAGCACAGAATTTGTACTTTCTTTAATTTCTATAGATAAAGAAGATATAGAATCAAAGCCAGATTCACAATACTGAGGGAACATATACTGTATTATTAACTGGATAAACAAATGATGGTCACTGGTAGCAGAAAAAGGTTCAGATAACAGGAGGAAAGTGATTTCAATGTATCTATTCCTACTAGTTCTCTCTGAATGTTCAACTAGAGAGAACTATCTTAATTTAGTTAATTTTTGTAGAAAGTGCTTTCTATGTATCTATTCCTACTAGTTCTCTCTTAAGGTTCAACTAGAGAGAACTATCTGGATTTAGTAAATTTTTGTAGAAAGTGATATTCTGAGACAATTTGCAATTGGTTTTCATTTTTTATTATTTGTGGGTTTTGCATTTTCAGCAATATGGTTGCTACGAAGAAAAAGAAAAAATGAAGACCAGTTAAAACATTGCTTACTATTAGCAACATGCTAATGGGCAGATTTATCAAAGGTGGAGTTTCGAAGTTATGTAAATTTTTTATTAACTTTAATAAATTCAGATGTACTCACAACTCGAATGGGGTTATTTATGAAAAAAACTTGAAAGTCTAATATTCAATTGAATATGAACAACATAAAAATCGAGTTTTCCTCTGAAAAAACTTGAATGTCAGGAAGGCAATTACCATCTTCAAATGGTTCAACTGACCTCTTCCATTGACTTGTACTCTGCGAATGTTCGAATAAGAACTATTTACAGGTGATGTGATAAATCTCACATTCCAATTAAAATTTGAGTTGGTTAAAACAAATTAAAATTTGTGAGTTTTGAGAACAATTTTTTTTGAAAATTCGAATTTACGGTTCAAACCTTAAGAACTCTGGTCATAAAGGTTAACTTTAAGGTGTACCACCTCTTTAAGTCTTTAAGGGTCATTTACTTTCCATAGGGGTGCAATTGCAGGAGTGCTAAGGGGCACAAGAGTGAAACAGTGGGTCTTGGTGCAAATACCCACCCCAACATAACTTAAAAATGACCAGTTATTAACTTTGAGCAGTATATAAATATTAATACAAATAGGAATATGAAAGCAAAGACCTAATTGGTTGCTGCCATTTAGCTCCAATATTTCTAAATCAGCCCTAAAATGTGTTTTCTTTTCTTTGGATGCCTGTTATATTTAGATGCTTTTCAGACATTTTGGAGGTTATGTAAAAGAGGCACTAAGTTTGCCCAGATGCTGTAACCTATAGCAACCAACCAGCAAGTAGAATTTACTGGTCACCTGTGTAAAAGCAAACATCTTATTGGCTGCTACAACTTTATACAAACGCACAATGAGAGAGAATGAATAATTAAGATATGTTTTTAACCGTAAATATCCAATCAGCCAGTACAAAATAGAATGAGTTCTTTTTGAATTTTATGTCATTTTTTTACAAGGTTGAAACAGTGGGTCCCTCTCTGCAACGACTTAAACACTATGGAAAACATTCTTACAGATGAGACTAATAATAATCTTTTAAAGCAATATTACATGTGGGAGCATGATGCTATTCTCAGTATCCCCTATCCTAATCTGAAGTATTTGTACAAAAAGGTTTAATTGAATTTATTAGTGGATTAAAAAAGACTATATGTTTTGACACGGAATTTGCATGTTTGATGGTGCAGTTTGTAAGGGTCCTGAGTTCAATTGTATTGAGGGTTTCAGCCTGTTGGAATTAGGGTTCTGCATTGAGGGGGAAGAATTGATTACCTGCAAAGTGGTCAGGTTTTGGGTAAAAATTCACAGATTCACTGGCCTTGTGGCTGGGTAACTGACAAAAATCCGGGTTGGATTCCACGCAATTATAAATATACCGGATTATTTTTTGCATACCAAAATGATGACAAATCAGTTCTAAGTGGTTATAGTATGTCTAAGAAAAGCTGAGAGTACAAGGTTTTGTTATTAAAAAGAGCCTTTATAGCAGAATCATTGAAGGGTAGCTTCATTTTTATTGTGAGTATTAATGTGCAATCTTGCATGTTTATCATGTGTTCTTACCCTTGGAAGACAGAAGAACTTTAGGGCCCGGTTTACGAACATCAGTGCAGTAACCATTAGGAGCCACTGATTAGTATTTTGCAATTTTAAAATGAAAGCAACTGTTTAAAGGAGACAGGATAAATGGAAAAAAATATATAATTTTGTAGACAATTCTGAATAATATGTGGTGTTGGTGGCACATTGTGCTAATAATATAATCTTTGAAAATAGTCCCTTTATTAGAGCTCCCTATAGATATTCTCTTGTTCCTGTCTGTGTTTCAAATAAAGGTTAGGTGTATCCTAATAGTCCCTGCCAGAATCACATTAGGAGGGGGACAGCCAATCACAGCCCTGCAGTCACACAAGCAAAGACAGGATTACATTATCTTTCAGGTTCTGCTAGCTGCTGATTGGTTCTTATCCTACAGTGCAGTGTGCTGAGTGCCGCTGGCATAGTCTGGAAAAGGAGACAGCGGGAAGTGGAACAAATCGGACTATTTGTCTACTGTGACATTTTTGTCTAATGTGTGAAATTTTGGTTTGCCTTCCGCAAACTCAGATATTTGCAGCTAAACCATACACAGCAAGAAATTGCTCATCACTAATCCTAGTGCATTATGTGCATTATACAGTCATATGAAAAAGTTTGGGAACCCCTCTTAATTCTTTGGAGTTTTGTTTATTATTGGCTTAGCTTTCAAAGTAGCAACTTCCTTTTAATATATAACATGCCTTATGGAAACAGTACTATTTCAGCGGTAACAAAGTTTATTGGATTAACAGAAAATATGCAATATACATAACAAAATTAGACATACATTTGGGCATCCCAATGGAGATATTACATCAATACTTAGTTGAGCCTTTTGTAAATGTAAGAGCCTCTAGACGCCTCCTATAGCCTTTGATTCTGGATTGTGGTATTTTTTTTTAACTTCTCTTTATTTTTCACGGTGTATTTCCATACAAAATAAAGGCATATATCGTACATTACAATCATATGGTCGCATCACATTATGTCATAAGATACAGCAATATCTCACGCACGATCAATACCTGAGAGTACAGTACAACTATTAACTAGGTCAGTTAGGTCATTTAGAGCACCAGGTCAACTAGGTCACCAGGTATGTCCACCTATTGCATGTTATGGTCAATTCAAGTCAGAGTTTCTCAGTTCTCCAGAGTTATGAAGTAGCTCGTGGGGCTGGGTGTCGGAAAGACTGCCAAACAGTCCATATTTTGTCAAACTTCAAGTAATTGTGTTCGTTCTTGGCTGCCATCAGCTCCATACTAGCCCTATAATCAACTGCCACCAGAATTTGTTGGGAATCTAGCCGATCAGCAGTTTTCCAGTGTTTTGCAATCAAAAGTGTCGTTGCATTAAAAATATGGAACAAAAATTTCTTCTGGTACTTGGTGATCTCATCTGGCTGGTTCAACAATAAGGCAGCATCCGGTGTGTGTGGGACCCCAAGTTGTAAGTCCACATTTATCAAGGTGAAAACATTGTTCCATAGGTCAGTCACCATGGGGCAGGACCACCACAAGTGCACTAATGTCCCATGACTCCCACAACCTCTCCAACACAAAGGGGAATACATCTCCGATATTTTGTTTAATTTTACTGGCGTGAGGTGCCATCTATAAAGTAGTTTTTTATACGCTTCAATATGGTTAGTACACCTAGTAGCACCAACTATAGTTAGTTGAATTTCCTGCCATCGATCAGGTGTAAACTCTACATTAAGTTCTTGTTCCCATTTGATGATATGGGGGTGCTTGTGGTCTGGTGGCAGGGTGAGTAGAAACTTGTAGCAGTCTGAAAGAACTCCCTTAGCCTGACCCCCATTTTTACATAGATATTCAACCCTGGACCTCTGACGTAAGGTTTTATATGATGGTGAGGCTCTGCTCAGGAAATATGTGAGTCTGAGGTATTTGTAACAGTCCTTCTGACACAATTGGTATTTGTTCTGAAGTTCTGTAAATTGCCGGTAGGTGTTTATCAAATATAAATCAGAGACTGTCTGTATACCTTTTTGTGTCCAAGCTTGCAAGTCTAGATCCTGCACCATAAATTTTACATTCAGCAGTGGCATATTTGGTGAAGGGAATTTCCCCAAGTCCCTGTTTTTGTGTAGGGAATCCCATTGCAGAATGATGAACCTGGTGGATGGCAGTAAACTCAAAGTCCTAGGTCTGTGCTTGACTGGCAACCATAACAATTGGGAGACGGTTATATTGGGAAGGGTACCATTTTCAATGTCCAGCCATCGTTTACAGCCAGGGGAACTATGCATTCTCACTGCAGTCTCTAATAGGGAAGCTCTATAGTACTGCAGTAGATTGGGTAAACCCGCACCACCATTACTCGAGGGTTGTTGTAGGACCTTGGCTGAGACGCAGGGTCTTTTGACCCCCCACACAAATTATGTTAATTGTACCTGTAATGACGTGAGGTACTTCCGAGGAAGTTGAATTTGGATGGTTCTAAAATAGTACAGTATTCTAGGTAAGACATTCATTCTAGTAGCTATAATCCTACCCATCCATGATGTATAAAGTGTTTTCCATCTCTGATAATCAGCCAGTAAGGTCTGTTGTAAAGGGACAAAATTTAACTTAAATAATTGGTCAGGCTCCTTGGGGAGTTTTATCCCCAAATATGTAAGAGAGTTAGGCTTCCATTCAAAGTGAAAGTTACCATGTAGGCATGCCAATTGCCGGTCGGGGATGTTAAGTGCTAGCGCCTGCGTTTTACTCGTGTTAATTTTGTACCAGGATGCTTTGTAAAAGGCATCTAGTTCCTTCATTAAGTTAGGGATAGCTATATGTGTGTTTGACAGTGACAAAATTATGTCGTCAGCGAAAAGGCTTATCACTTGCGGATCTATATTAGTGTGGATGCCGGATATGTCCTGATTCAACCGGATTTTACATGCCAAGGGTTCCACTAGAAGTGCAAAAATCAATGGGGAGATGGGGCACCCCTTTCTAGTGCCATTGTTGATGGGGAAGGCTGGATTGTGGTATTTTTGACCATTCATTCATACAAAATCTCTCCAGCTAAGTTAAATATGATGGCTGCAAAGCATTGACAGCCTGCTTCAAATCATCCCATAGATTTTTGATTATATTCAAGTTGGGGGACTGTGACGGCCTTACAGAATATTGTACTTCTCCCGCTGCATAAATGCCTTTGTAGATGTCGAAGTGTGTTTAGGGTCACTGTCTTGTTGGAATATCCAACCCCTGTGTAACCACCTTTGTGACTAATGCTTGTACATCATCCTGAAGAATTTTTAGATATTGGGTTGAATTCATCCGACCCATGACTTTAACAAGGGCCCCAGTCCTTGAACTAGCCCCACAGCATGATGGAACCTTTGTCAAATTTGACAGTAGGTACAGATGAAGCCACTTTGCATTGTGCATTTGACACAGAATAACTTGACTCATTTATCCCACTTAGCACAGAATATTGTGTCACAGCATCCCATCCAATTAAAGAGTTCACCATTGAAAACAATGGTGCTTTGGTATGCTAATGAAAAGGTTAAATACATTATATGAGTTAAGATAACTTTAGATAACATAGTTTCTTCAATTAACCCTGAGTCATGACGCATTTAATTCACAAATCCAAGTGGCTGCATCTGTAACAGGTGTTTTTCTTGGAATGCGGTTTTCTTCTTCTGCCATGCAAAGCACTTTTTGTTATGACCAAATAACGAAATTTTTGTCTCATCAGTCCAAAATGACTGTGGCTTATCTATATGAGCTTTTGCATACAACAAGCGAGTGCAGAAAGGGCTTCTTTTTCATCACCTTGCCACACAGATTTTCTTTGTGCAAATTGCACTGAATTGTAGAACAATGTATAGATACACCATCTGCAGCAAGATGTTCTGTCAGGTTTTTGGAGGTGATCTTTGGCTTGTTTGTAACCATACCTCCAGCATATGCTGCTACTGTATTTTTCTTGGCCTGCCAAAGCTTTTTTTATCCTTCACTTAACTATGATGCCGACCAATCTTTGTTTTAAGATCTTTTGAGAGTTGCTTTTTGGATCCCATGCATTCACTCTTCAGAGGAGTCAAACAGAAGCCCGATTGGTCAGAATATTTGGGATAGAGAGAGAGCCTAAATGAAAGCCATACAGAAGTTATACTCAGGGGTTTATACAATGACCGATCGTAGAAACTGCATCTGTATCAGTCTAGAAAGCCATTCTGTATAAAAATGTGGTACCATTTCCTATAGCCTTCCCCAATAGCATTTTTGTATCAGTAGGTCAAATTATGATTATGATTAATGTGCAAGAAAATAAATAGAGCTTAAAAAAAAGAAGTGCTTAGAGGGAAAAAAATGCATATATAAAGCTGAAATAAAAATACGGATTAAAATAATATGGTTCTTAAATGAAGCTTCTGTAAAATCTGTGATCATTGAAGCAACTTAGTAAAAGGGAGATTAGTAATACTGGAAATCCAAAATGTCATATGCTAATGAAATACAAATCTCACCAGGGGACGGGGTTATATCTAAAGAGAAAAAAAATTATAGGGCACTCATCTTAACCACTGCATTTAGAAGTTTCTGAAAGAAGTGTTGGATAAGCAATATATTACAGTAATAAAAAAATGACGACTATAAAGGGCTATCTGTGTGAATTCACGTCAGATACTTTGCATTAAAATCATTGTCAAGATGGCTGATGAAATGGCTGGAGTTGACATTACTTATATTTTTCAAAAGGAATGTTATAAGCTTATATACAGAGGCATGCTCAGCAAATCAGGCCCCATAGGAATGTATGGAAAATACTAAAGTAGAGCAAAAAGTGGGTCAGCATAGTAAAACAGCTACTCTGTGTTCAATATGCTTATAATAAAGGCAGGATGTTCGGCTTCTGCAGTCATTAGATAAGAATCGAAATCATTATGATGGTTTGGTTGACAAAAAAAAAAACTATATTGTACCTTAAATGATTAAGCTCATTAGTGTTATAGTTATTTTATATAGTGCTACAATTTTTCTTAATTTCTTTTGGAGCTTCTTTGTTAAGCTGTGTTAACCATTGTAAGGTTCTTTATATTGGTTATTTAAAGGGTGCTTCTTGCTTTGTTTGGTCAGCAGATTATTTGTCACACACAACACACAGCAACTAGAGTGCATTGTAACCACATAAAGCACTGCTGTGCCTATTGAAAAAGAGGAACCCTAGAGCTACCACCACCTCTTGACCAGATGGAAGTTCCAGGATTTTCTTCTCCCCTTATGTCAATAGACATGGCACACTTGCATCTCAGTGATTGGATGTACACATCACTGTCACGTCGAACACCAGAAATGATGCCAAACACACTTGGAAAACGTTCAGCCCAATTGGACTGCTGTTGTCTCAAAATACACAATTGAGACCACAACACTGGAGAAAACATTTACTGCACTGGACCCCTGATGTGTGTTCATGACCCAGGGGAAAAAGGTTATCTGTACTAGAATTTTCATGTGTTATATCTTGGTATGACTAGGAGATGATGTGGGTCTGCAGCCTGACTTTATTTTGCTCCAAAGACTGTATCTGTAAAGTGTTGATAGTGGGGCCATTGCAACATAGAATCAATATAGGGTAAAGTCAAACTAGCTGTGTTATAAAATGTTATGGATGCAGGACAAACTGATATGGGTGGTAGATATATGGTTTTGGAGAGTGCCCCCATCTTGGATGAGGGGGTGGCCAAGAGATATTGCTAAGAAGAAGAGAGATCTGGTTAAATACACTGACATCCAAAGAAAGATGTACATTTACAGCAAAATAAAGAGAATTTTCACCAATGAGCAAAAAGCTGTTGTACTTTTAGCAAATTATTGTAGCATTGTTGAAGTGTATTTTAATTTTTGTTTAACATACACATTTTCACTTTTCATCCTTTAGTAAGTACAGTACTGTATGTTCCATAAGATTTGAAGCAAATAACTCTACATTTTTAAAATTATTTCCTTTTTCTCTGTAATAATAAAAAATTACTGTGTATTTTATGGTAACAAAGCATGAATGTGTATTGTTGGCAAAATAGTCCATTGAGTTTAATTAACGTTTAACTATTTTTAGCAGAAGGTATGGAGATCAAATTAAAGAAAGATCCCATATCTATAAAAACCCAGATCCTGAGCATTCCATATACTTTTCATGTTCTCATGGCTTTTATTGGGCAGATAGGGTTGCAACACTCATTTCTAAGCAATCTACAAAGTCTGTTCCTTTGTGAGAACTGTGATATGAAATAATGACTCCGTGATATTATTCCTATAAATGTCTTTTTCCTACACAGAGATCCTAGCAGTTACCCACTATGTATTCTCTGGTGCTCAGCTCCTGGTGCATAACCACATCACTTTCATTTTTTTCATTATTTCATGACCTTTTGTTAAATGAAAACATCAATCATAAACTGAATAGAAACATCCCAGCCTACCAAACAAGTTTGTTAATTAAAAACAAGTTAATTGAGCAGCCTTGTGGATCCACATTTTCATAGTGAATACATGTCATGTTAGAAACTTTTCTGCTGTAGGGCATGCAGTGTTTTCTATATGTTTGTCAGTTTTCTTGGTGAACATTTGCATTTTGGGGTAGTATACACTTTTTAAAAAAAAAATTTTCATTTATGGTTGAAATAAAATACATAAAAATTAAAAAACAAAATTCACTCTATGTGATAAGTATATCAGAGTGATTTTGCTGAGGTGTTGTCTTGGTTGGTAGCGATGAGCGAATTTCCTGTGAAATTCATGAAACTGGTGAAAACTTTGCGTAAAAATTCATGAAAATCAGACATTTTCACGAAAAATCTTGAAAATCAGATATTGAAAGTCAATGGATGACCAGTGGAATTTCAAATTTATTTGCTGGCAGAAAAACAAGCAAATTCGTTGTGAATTTGTGCCAGGCAAAGTTTTTCGCCCATCACTAGATGTTGGTTCTGCTTCTGAAATGTTTTTGGTTATGTGTGACATGAGGTAGAACATTTGAAGGAGGAGAAATGGGCTGTGAAAACTAGAAAAGTCCATCCCTAGAAGGGTTCTTATTTTTTAAGCCTGGATAGCTATTTCCTAACCAATCAGTGAGCAACTTTCATTGGCAATCTTCCTCCCCTCTGGTGCTTCACATTTACACCATCCTTCATCCTTCTCCCCTGCTATCTCTATCCCTTCCCTGCATTAAAGTTTTAAAAACAATATAATCTTGATTAAAAAAGAAAATAAAACAACAGTGAATTTAGAAGCAAGGAATGGATGAAAACGACGGAAATTGCTTGTGTTCCTATAAATAGGGGTTAAGAAACCTCATGGATGAGATAAAGATAGTGGAAGCAGAGCATCTATCATTCTTCCATGTTATTTCTTCAATAACTGTTCGTGATTAGAAGTCACTGGCACATGGTTTACTGTGTGACAATGAATGTGCGTAAAATTTGGAGCCTGGAGACTCATTATTGATTACTGCTGTAATGGCCCAGCTAGGTAACCATAATAATATCAATAACTTGGTCTATTCTGGCCATCTTGGTCTAGACTTGAGAATATAGCATATACTCCAAAATCTTGTTAGTTAGGCATGATAATTAAACTGCTGAATATCTATATTTGTACAATATTTAGTTAATGTATAACAGTGATATCACAATGACAAAAGGTGGAGGGGTGTTTGAGTTACATTGAGTGGAATTCATCCATTTGCAAATGAGAGACTTCTTGGATTGAAACCAAAGTATTTCACATAAAGGCAAATTCACTAAGCGCTGAAAATGTGCTAGTGTTGGCACAGGCGTAGTTTCGCCAGCGCTATGCAAATTCACTAATATGCAAAGTTGCTCTCAGGGAGGTCGAACGGTAGCAAAGTTGCACTACCATAAAGCGCATTTACACTATCGATGCCTTATTTGCAT
>CM044434.1:17077448-17092901 GCA_024363595.1 Xenopus borealis | reverse complement strand
CGCTGGTGAATTAGGGCTAGCGTTAGGCGCTTCATGCTTTAGTGAATTTGCCCCATAGAGTTTTGGGGAGCTTTCTCTCTATGTTGTTGTCTAGGATTCACAGGAGACTAAGTGAAATCTGTTTGGGTATGGCCCGAAGGGATATTTATATTTACTGTATGATCAATATGCTGCTTTAAGTTGGTTTCAGATTTCATTTAGTACAAATGTGCTAAGTGCCATTTTCAATGTTTGCCAACCACTGTGATTGATACTGTACAGTTGATTTTGGGCTCTGGGCCAGTTCACTTAGATCTGTTTCCAACACTGTTCTGCTGAGTGTCGGAATCTTTGAGGTTCAGATGCATCTCTCTCGAAGTTGCCTCATGAGGAAACTTTGGGCGACTTTGGAAAATGAAGTGATGCGTGTGTCATGACACAGGTGACTTTTCATTATAGCTGTTGCAAGACAGGGGGAAGCGGTTCAGGGAGATGTCGCCCCAAATAAGAGGCGATTAGTCGCCTTTTAACTAATCTCCCAGAATCGCCAGGTGTGCCCTTACCCTAAAAGTTCTCCTGGGTCTATGGCCTCCATTTATAAGTTTCACCTTACACACACAAATATACTTAGAAAGGTTAGATACAGTTTGTTTTAAAATGATTTAATCACAATAACAAACTTATTTAAACACAACTATATTATTTTACTGTGCTTAAATCTAATTTTAATTGTCAACATTATGTACAGTATACACGTACTGACATTGTACTGACATTGTACTGACATTGTACAGTTCCTTGGGTATTTATTCTATGAAATGACACATATGTACTGTTGAATTCAACAGATGTTTTATGGTTCATTTATTAAGGCTGATTACATTATTATCCTTCTTATATAATTCTGTTATTTGGACAAATATTACCATGGGTTAGAAAGCAAAGCAAAATAAATGCTCTCCGGACTAAAAGACCTATTACATTGATCCACTGGAGTTGGGAATGAATCCTGAAGTAGAGGGTAATTACTTTCCATCCTTGAGTTGTTACTATTAGAAGACTGATATGCTCTCGTTCTCAAATTGAGACCATTAAACTGCCACATTATCCTTCAAAGTATTTTAGTGACACTCACCAAAAGAAATATTACTCTCTATAAATAGGATGAGTTATTTACTTGTTTAAAGACTAACATTTCTGCACTGATGTGAAATGCATATGGCAACTTTATAACAATATCTGCAAATACTGTATCGTATGTTTGTAGCGTACTGGTAGAACATGATTTCTGCATTCATTCATATACCATCATGCACTGAAATGTTAAACCGCTCTAATGTCTACAATATAATGTTCTAGTCATCGAGATATTAAAATTATGTAGGTGTGATCTTATTATCTCTCCCTCTAGTGTCCCCTTTAGCTCTGGTTTTCACTCTGTCTTTCTGTCTCTTTGCCTCCATCTCATGTTAATATTTTTTTTTTTCCATGAACGTTTACTTCTTCTAACTTGTCAGATTTTTCAGTTGTTTTTTTATTGGAGACACAAAGGTGGAATTCCTGACAATGCTACATCTTATCAGTCAGATATTGCACAGTTTGTTAACACATGACTGCCAAGAGGGTGATTTTCTTCAGAGGGGACATCCCAAGTTGTTACTACTAATCACAGTACGATGTACCATCTGGGAGAAAATTAGCACTAAGTTTTTATTAAATCATTAATAACAAACCGTTACATATTATGTGCATCCTTCATTGTGCTGTTGATTTAACCTGCACTTTATACTCATCCTATACATTCCAATCATGTATCATGGAAAAGGTTGCTCTAAAGCAGTGCTGCTCAATATTTTTATGTACTAGGCTGATTATTTTTCATAACACATAAAAATCGCTTGGAGGGCTATATTTGGTCTGTGGACTTGCATCCTAGGTCTATCAGACTTTTTCTGTTTTATCTGAAGGCCTAGGCTTTAGTCAAACCCCCATTGAATCATAACAAGTTCAAATATAAGAGAATATTGGTGTGTTGGTCATAATTCCAAGAATAGTTAGTACAAAAAAAGGCTTTAACCCATATCTCCCCCTGACTGGCCTTCAACTTTTCTAGACATTTTCTAGACTAGAGTAGAGCATTGGAATGTTACTGTTTCCAATATTAAAAGATCCAATTGCTAACTTCACTGAGAACATCAACAAAATTGAAAGCACCTCTGTATAACAGTAGGTTCATTAATCCAGCATGCTTCCTTCTATGGAACCTTCTGCATGAGTTATATATACAGTGTTCAGATCAATGTAGCATACTATTTTGGCTTTGTTTGGGCTGTGCATTTGTGTCTCATTCATCTTTTTCTACCACTCTTTGGATTTTATTGATGTTTGCTGTAAGTTGAATGATATGTGTTTAGATAATCATTTATCACCAGGTTCTTGTTTTTGTTCTATTTTTCTTTAGGGCATGACTGACATTCTATTGGGTGACCTTTCTAACAACATAGAGTGTACATGGAAGTGAGGCATATGCTTGCACATTGTTCTCTAATTGCTTCAACTGTACCCAGTCACCTGTTATGGGCAGTGAATTCTTCATTAGTTTATGTGTGGAAAGACATGATTTGAGATAAGCCATGGCAACATCATGATGTCGGGCATAATACAAGTCCTATACTAACCAGTCATTTTATTAGGCAGATAGATCTAAAGCACTGGCCCAAGGTGATAATCAACAGTGATTTTTATGTCATGTGTTTGGTTAGTTACCACTCCCAAGAAACCCCTGACTAGGGGAAAATGGGTAATTTCTCCATTTCTAGCTTTAAAAAAGCCAAATTCATCTAGGGCTGTAGTTCTCAGATCTATATTAGTGATGGTCGAATCTATCCCATTTCTCTTTGCCAAAAAAATTTGCGAAACGATTCAAGTCTCATTTTTTGACACGTCACATAATTTTTGATGCGCAATGCGTAATTTTCGGCATGCGACGCATCATTTTTGGCACGTGTCGTGTTTTGTGTCGCTAATTTTCACTGGCATTTAGCAAATTTATTCGCCGGTGGCATGCGACGCATCATTTTTGGCACATGTCGTGTTTTGTGTCGCTAATTTTCACTGGCATTTAGCAAATTTATTCGCCGGTGGCAAATTTGCTGCAAATTCGTGCCTGGCGAATAAATTCGCCCATCACTAATCCATATCATTTGTGCACATGTTTCACTTTGGAATAGTTTAGAGATGACCTCTGTTGTAGACTGACCTTTTGAAAAATGCAGAGCTTCAAAAGTGTCTGTGTTCGATGATGTCTGATTGGAACCCAGGGCTTTTTGTGGAGACACTTATGGAGATCAAACTAATTTAAGTAGAGTGGACAGGTGAAATATTGAAAGACAAGGTCAGAGGTCAGATCAGACAGAAATCATCAATACCCAAGGAAAAGATCAGGTCAGGTAGTAGCATCATAATCTGTAGACAAGCAAAGTTTAACCAGACAGAGTCAAGAATAACCAATAGGAATGACAGAAAAGGATCTCCCTAGTTCTGCTGCTACATACACATGATTGGATGAACTCAAATTAATTGACTAATATTAGAGTTCTGAGTAAGTGCATCTAAAAGACAATTATTAAGAATGAAATTCTGCATAAAAAGCTTGGGTAAACTTAAATTAATTGACAAATATTAGCATTCTAAGTAAGTGCATCTAAAAGACTGAAATTCTGCATAAATACTTTTGACCTTGGTATTTTTACTTATAGTGTACTAAATAATTTTACCCACTTTTATCAACAAAAGCAATATTGTCATTAATTACTTAATGACATAATGTAGCTCTATATATTCTAGATAGAAATACAACTATACAAGTATATGTATGTGGTTATTTATTTACTGGATCAACTTGAAACTAGAAATAGAACTGTAGCACTAAATATAGGCTTTACGGAATGTGGAGTCTCAACTCCAACTGGAAGTCCTTTTGTGATTAAGAGAGCTTATGTTATATTGGATAACAGCTAGATAAATCTAGCTGTCCTGTTCTTGTAAAGACGTCCATGAGATGAGGAATTGACTGAATCCCAAATCCTTTGTGAAAGATTTGGCCAGATACAGAGCCAAAGCCAAACCTTAATTTGCATTTGTAAAATAGAGAAATTAGAGGAAATGAGAATGGTGTGTTAAATGCGTGGTTAAAAATGTTTTGACTTCCTTGTTAGTGTGACTAAAAGTCCTGTGATCTTTTGGTTTCATATTCAGTTTGACCAGGCATTTGGATTCGGCAGATTCTTGACGAAAAAGGCCTCCTTATAATCTGATACTTTGCTTGGGGACCACATGGTCAGATCATCCTGATCACTGGGTGATTGGGTAAATATTTACTCATTTGGTAGTCATGGCATGGCCAGCTTAATAGTACATGATAAATGTCACCACTTTTGAACACCAATGTGGTTACAATATGCATAGGTACGGGTCTTTTTTAATAAAAGCATCTGCATGAAACAAAATATAGTATGGTTAATCAGAAATTGATATATGAATTACATTTAAAATACTCATAGGGCAAAGCTAAATTCTCTATTTCAGCAAACAAAACTTACAGCAAATGAATTAATGAAAAGAAAAGTCTCTACTGGAAAATCCAACCTAAACAAAATGTTAGATTACCTTTTAGTATGAGATTGAAATGGGAACAAATCCTACTGGTAATTGGAGCTGATTTTACATTTATGAGGGCCGTACTTTACTTTGCAAGTAAGGCTTTGGCATCTGCACATTCAGATTTCTACATAAGAAAAAATAAGGTTTATTCAGCAGAAATACTGTCCACGAAGATCAATATATTAGTGCTATGTATTTATATACATTAGGGGGCAGTTGTTTAGGAGAATGCTTTGCTGAGATAAGCAGTAAGGCAGCTTGTATACAGTTTAAGTGCAGACATAAAGAGAAAGGTGATTTTCTTCCATTATTGTTTAGGTAAAGGACAGTCCACCTCTTTTTATAAACAGAATAGATTTTTCCTTAAATAAGACAGTGTGGTGCTACTATACATGAATCTAAATTTAAAATGAATGCCTTCATTTTTAGCGTTTAATTGAAGACCTGGAAAGGGCTCATGACATGATATACAGTTTGAAGCTCAAGTAAAGGGCTTGGCTGACAGTTTCTCAGTTTCCTGGAAAAGGTGAGCCAGAGTCTTGCTCTTTACTGTTATATGGAATTATTAAAACCTTTAAAAGAGCCACTGTACGATCCTCTAGCGACACCGGTGACATCTAATAGATATATTGTCGCTTTACTGAAACAGAGGTCGGACACACTTTGCTTCGGAATAGCTTTTCTTTCACAAAATATAAAGGCAGGGCAATCATGGGCTCCTAATTTATTATGAATAAATGACAGCTGCACATATTAATTGAATATTACAGCATCCTGCATAATTGAGAAATAGCCTGTGATAATTGAGAAATAGTGTGATTGTGTAACTGTAACCTCACCCATGTACTTGAATGAGCTGTGGTGTTATTGTTATTACCATGAGTGCTCCATTTCATATTTTCACTTTAATTCTACACCTGCTGTGCTGCATGTCTGAAAATTTAAAGGGCATGTAAATCCAATCTTTCCTTGTGGAAATAGGTGGTTCTTCTGTGGCCTTCATTTTGGGGGCCTTTGAAACCTTTGGGTCTACAGCCACAATTGACTTAGCTTCTTCTTTGAAAACCCTAGCCCAAAGCATGGTGCATTTGTCCTTAAAAGAATGTATCCAACACTTTTTATGGTATGAAGAGCACTTGGCTTGGAAACCACCGATTCCTTGAGAAATGATTTACCAGTTGGGGAAACCTCCCTTCTACTCAGTATTGGTAATAGCACCAAGACTTCATGAGCTGTAGGGGGGAAACTTAACTTTTGGGCCCCCTACATTAATAAATCTACATCGTTAAGTCAGGGGGCCTATCGGCTCCCAGCGAGAAAAGTCCAGACCAAGGAGGGAGCTTTGGGTAAAGGTTCAAGTTCACAGTAACAGACAAGGAATCAAGAATAAGCGTAGTCAAATCCAGGCAGTAGTCCAGTATAGGGATCGTGGAAACAAGTTCAGGCAAGAGTCAAAGTCCAGGAAAGTAATCAGGAACAAATTAGGAATACCCTGGAACCAAGGTAGTAATCCCTATACTTGCGTATTAAACCGGCGTCCTTGGTGTCTCTTTATTTTGAATTTGGCGCTGTAATGCAGCATCCTGACGTCACGCTTTTGCGCGCTGACATCAATGCAGTGGCACGAGTACCCACACCCTGACCATGGGTGCCGCCATCTTGATTTCGGAGACGAAGGGAAGTGGAGCACTCGGAGTGCTCCTGACAATGAATAATCCATCCACCACCAAGCTCAATACATGCAGAACTACATGCTTCTGTCATGATTTTTATGGTGTAGTTTTTATTCCTAAATTACCCTGTTTACACTGCAACTTATTCTCTTTCTCATGTAAAATTTAATTAATAATACAAGAGTATTTTTTTTAGTTATAATATTGGTGTGTAGGTGCATCTCAGGTAATTTTGCTTGGTCATGTGCTCTCAGAAAGAGGGGGATTGTAATTAAAATTGCAAGCATTGTTTAAAATGGCTTTTTTGTGAATGTTTACCACTGCTCACATTGTAAAATCATCCACTGGCGAATATTATTTCTGCATGTTCGCAAAATCCTTATTCGTACACCTTGCGAGGAAATAGTTGAGGTCTCAAATCAGTTAAAACAGATGCAAACAATCAAAATCTTGCTAACATTTGCAGACTTGTATGCAAACTTTTTTTGGGCTAACGAAGCATTTTAGATTCCCCATTAATGTTTTATGTACAGTATAAAATCCTCAACTTAACATTTTTCCTGCTGCAAGCTACTCAAACCTGGCACGATTGAGTTAGTCGCAAAAAAATGAGGGTGCTCATTTATATTCCATGCTTCCTATAAAGATGTGCTTTCGTACAAGCACACACAGGTTGTATTAATAAGAATCTACTGTATGAGGTTTCTTGTCTTTGACAAGTAGCCTTATTTCACTATTTTGCTCCCAAGCATTCAGTTGGTGTATTTTATATGGATGCATCTCACATAAAGTATGTTACATTTGTATTTATCCTGGGAAGCTAACCCCCCAATACCCATACCTCTGGTATTGTAAATACTGCACCTGAAACATGGATAAGAAAGGAACCTGTACTGCTTACATATGTACAGTTTATGTATTCCATGGCTGATAAATCTCAATCATGAAATCCCCCAGCAAAGCATCTTTCAATAAAACATCCACCATATGGTGACTTATTGTAAATGACTAAGACGAGAACGGTGGGCACAGCTGTTTTCATCAAAATACTTTTTCTCTTACCCCTACTATAAAGGATGAGAAACTTTGAGAAGTCCATATTTAACCATTAGAGAAGCTGGATTCATTAAGAGATAAAAGCAGACTTCCCAAAATCCATCTGCATTCACAATATGTAGTTGTATTGCATACATCAAATAATTTTGTAAAGCTCACAAATTAACTGCATTTAAACAAATGTTATAGTTTTGCTTTAGTTACGAGAGAATATCCTTATCATTTATTTATATCGCACCAACAAGTTACTATACTTATCTATTGAGAGCTGAATATAAATTATATATCAAATTAAAGTCTCTTACGAATTTCGTCACATTGTCTGTATAGAGTATTTTGCACAGATGTGTCGGAAAGAATTGATATGCAGCGCCCCAAAATGGTTTATTTGTGCCAAAGGCTAGGTAATGTTTCGGGCTCCTGTCCTTTCTCAAGCCAGCATCCAGCACCCCATTGCTACATAAAGCAGAGGTATAGTAGAAGTGACTTCTTACACAGATGATACCAGGAGAAAGTAATTAGTGTTCCTGATAATTATCAAAATACTGTGTATTCTAATATTTCCAAAACAGTAATTTATATGTTTTATGGATAGTATCCATCTTGCTAAAGTTCTGTTGTGATTCTATTAATGCCTTTAAGAGTGACTTGGGTGATTTCTTGAGTAATATCCAAGGCTATTGGAATACTAAATTCAGCAGTTTATATAGATAATGGTATATACTATGGTAAACAATATGTAAACAAAATTAAATAAACCAAAAAGCTAGTTTTTGCTTCCAGTAAGGATTGATTATATCTTACTTTAGATCAAGTACAAGATACTGTTGTATTTTTACAGAGCAAAAAGAAATTCATTTTTAAAAATTTGGATTATTTCATTATAATGGAGTCTATGGGAGACAGCCTTTCGGTAACTTAGAGATTTCTGGATAATGGATTTGCTGATAACGGATCTCCTACCTGTAATTTATATATGTGAGTGTATAGATTGGTTGTTTGGTAAAGGAATGCAGGTTTACTGGGGTCTCTTTGGCGGGTTGAACTTGATAGACTTTTTAACCCAACTTAAGTCACCTTAGGGTTCTGGCTCAAAGAATTTGGTTTTCACCTGTTATTTTAGCTTGTCAAGAATGCCTTGGGGACTTCAGATTACCTTAAAAAATATAAGGCATAGCAACAAACTAAATAAACAAATTAAAGATCTCTCAGATAACCACATTATACATGTAAATGTCCCATCTTTTTAAAGGGCTACAAAGGTTTGTGACATAATCAATAAGATTTTTTTTATTATAGGAGGGTAATTTTCAAGCAAATGTTACCTTATGGCAAAACATTGTTACATATTTGAAGGGCATCTGTATAATGACAATAACATTCAAAATGTACCCTAACCACAGTAATTGGTGAATTTACCCCTGAACATGGTTTCTAAAATATTTACTAAGTTTGTCAAGGCCACCTTTCCCTGGCAAGCACCTCAGCTGAATTTTCCTATGTACCATTGCATTACAGAAATGAGTTATGGTGGGTACACCAAGGTCAAGAGAGTTGGAAGGACAGAAGCACATATATATCCCATTATGGAAGTCTACAGTGGTATTGACTACATAGTTTTTTGTTGTTGATATTTACTGATAATATATAATAGCTTCAATGAAGAAACCATTTGTAACAAATTCTTATCCTGGTCGTCTAGTGGCGCTGCTGGGACGCCCGCCACGCCACTCCTTTCTTCCGCCTTTTAAATGCGCAGGCACGCTGACATATGATGATGATATAACTGCTCATTGCCCAGGATATGTTTATTCCTGGTGCCATGTACCTTGTGCTGTGAAGCTTCTAGTTTGTCCTGATTTCCTGTGGTTGACCCTGCCTGGCTTTTTGACTACTCTGACCTCTGAAACCTGACCCTTGCCTGAAACCGACTTTGATTCTGCTTAAACCTTCTGATTGACTTACTGGTTTGACTCCTGCCTGTTATTTGACTCTGATTCTGTCTCATGCCATCTGATTGATTACCCGGTTTGACACTTTGCCTGCCTGATGATCTTAGCTATCTGCCTGTCTTGATCCAGCCTGTCTGACTAGGAATCTGCCTACTCCTGCTTCTACCGTGACCTTTGGCCTCATAAACTCTATCTACAGTCATGCCCCTCTGCCTATCCAGAACCCTTATCTTGCACCTCTCGTTTAAGTCCAGCTGGCATCCAAGTAAGCCAAGGGCTCCCACCGAGGCCCAAAGGTGGTCACACTACTGGTGAAGCACGAGCCAAGACCTGGGTGCTTGGTGTTGTTCTTGTGTTGGGTGCCGACCGTGAGACCATTGTAAGTGCCTGAAATCATAATAGAGCAATTTTTCCAAAGGTGAAATTAATTATAATTTGTTAGGATATACTATTTATTTTTTTAATTCATGAGGAAACTGTCTCAGTTGATTTCAAACATTAAAAATAGCACCATTGAAAGCAATATTTTCAAAACTATTTTGTATCTGTAGAATATTTTACACGTTTGCAATGTTCATACATATTTATGGCGATTTTGTTGTTGGGTCGTTAAATATGTACAATATCTTGGAGGTATTTATTGGTTTAAGGGACTATTTCCCTTGCCGATAAAGGAGCAGTTTTCTCTTTAAATGTAATTATAAAAAATGCAGGTGCCACTTTTACTGTGCAGTCTGCAGTTTCTGCTTTCTGAAAACATAAGGAATCCTACCTGTTTATCTGATAAACTCAGCAGGCTCAAGGCAGTATATTTTAAGTTTTAACTTGTGTACCATAAATTGTTGTGAGAAATATGTTACAAAGTCTGAAGCTCATTGGTGTGGGATATTTTTCCTCATAAATTTGCATGTATTTGCATGCTGATTCCAAGACAGACTCATTTTAATGTAAAAATGTTTCCTACAAATGCTTAAATTCCTTTTGCCATATGTTTCTGAATGTATATTGATTTTTTTTTTATTCAAAATGATATATTTTTCTACCAACATCACAGCATGATTTTATCAATTAATCATATTTTGAGTCCATAGTATATAATTTATGAAAAAGACAAGTGCTTACTAGACTTTTTTTATGTCGAGTAACTTCACCAAATCGAGCATCTGGGACAAGTTTTTGGACCAGAACCCAAGTTTCCGGGAAAGACAAGCAGTAAAATCATTATTTGCTATTGAATATCCCATTTTTCACCTTGGTGATCTCTGTATACATGCAACAGAAGTCATGGATGCATTAAAGGAGACATATTTTGTGAAAAACAAGAATGGGCCAGTGCATTATAATACTTTAAATATAGAAGGAAAGTACTGAAAAAGTAGAGTTCTGGGTTGATTTATTGAAAATGCCCCTACTAGTCCTGTCCATCTGTTGCACGTCCTGCTGCCTCCTTTACCATGCTATGCAGGGGAGCTGGAGGCACTCAACACACTGCAGTGTAGGATAGAAACCATCATCTAGGTTGACCTGATAGGGAACTTAAACCTGTCTTTGCTTGTTTAACTGCAGGGCTGTGATTGGCCACAGCCCTCCTGTGTATATTTTTTTTTAAAAAACAAGGTTTCATAGCAGTGATGGGCGAATTTATTCGCCTGCAGCGAATTCGCAGCAGTTTTCTGTGATTCACGAAACACCAGCAAAAATTCGCCAGCATCTAGTTTTGGATGCAAGCATCTGTTTTTGGACGCCGGCGCCCATTGCGCAATGGGTGCCAGCATCCAAAATGGACACACGCGTCCAAAATGAGAAGTGGCGGCGTTTCACAAATTTTTCACCATTTTGCAAATTTCTCTAGAAAATCGTGAACCGAAACACCGCCGATTCGCCCATCACTATTTTATAGCCATTAATTGAAGGCTTATTTCCAGTTAATTGTTTTGAAAATTTGCTATTGTTTTACTATAGTTTTAATAGCTATACAAGTAAGGACTCCAATACATACATATTTGGTATTGGTGTACTTGGGTGATATTGGACTTTTCTTAACCAATATTTAGGTGCATATAAACATCTGTTTATTGTATATTTTCTATATTAAGAAGAATGCTATTCTTTCATTCATTAGGTATTTTGAATCATATATCTTGTTACAAAAGTGGAAACATACTGTATATACATTTTGTAAGATTTAGAAAACTTAAGTTGTCCTTAAGAATAATATATAATCTTCATAGGTTCCCACATTAAAAGTGTTGATGCAAAAAACTATAATACAAAACAAAAGCAGAAGGATGACTAATAAGAAGGAACTGAGGAAGAGAAAGAGAAGCAGGTAGGCACCCATAGTAATATTGCAATAATCAATCTTTTACAGTTGAAAGGGAGCATTTGTGTACAGTATTATGTATTAAAATAAAACTATCTAGGGGTTTATCATCTATCTGACTGATGCAAATTATATTTTGGTCAAACACAATTTGATGTTTGGTTTTAGGTTCTTCATATTCCATAAAGATCTGAATAGAATATCAAGTGCTTGGCACTGTTTCTTCTTTCAATAAATTAAAGAATGCTCTGTCCTTGGATTGCCCATAGTGTGAGCTACTGTATGCTGCTATGGTTACTGTCTAATATAAATTAAATAGGAGATAAACAATATTTGGATATAAGCTGCATGATGCTTTAAATTGCAAAGGTTGGGATTGCATAACTAAATACTACTGCCTCGATAATCAAACTTTTGACCAGCAAGTTCCAGGGTGCTAACGGGGGCCAGAGAATATGCACTGATCAAATTATTTTTCTTGATTTTTCAGTCACACATCTATTAAAGGCGTTGCTCACCTTCAAACACTGTTTTCAGTTCAGTTGGCTTCAGATAGTTCACAAGAAATAAAGGCTTTTTTCAATTACTCTCTATTTTTTTTTGTGACCATTTTTGTAATATTGAAGCGTAAAGTAAAAATGTTCACCTTCTAAAGCAGTTTGGGGGGGAGGGGTCACTGACTCTTTAACTGTTCTAAATTGATACATTAATGGGGTTATTTATAAAAGTTGGAATGCCAAAAACTTTGTGAGGTTTTTTTATACTATAAAATCTAAATTGTTAGAGGAAAAAACTTTTTGAGATTATGGATGGAAAAAGTCAAGTTGTATATAGGTCAATGGGAGAACTCCCTATCATATTTGGAAGTGTCTGTGGTCTTCTCTGGAATTAGCCTGATAATCCAATTATTTCTGTTTTTTTGGAAAAAAATTGGAAAACTTCTGACTTTTTCAGAAAAATTTTGAAAAAATTAGAATTTTTTCTTGATTATTTCTAGTGATGGACGAATTCATCCCGATTCCCTTCTGCAAAAAATTTGCAAAATGCATTGAAGTCAATGGGTGTCAAAATAATTTTGACGTGTCTCAGTTTTGATGCCTGTGACAATTTTTACGTGTGCCTATTTTGTCCTAATGCATTAAAGTCAATAGGCAGCCAAATAATTTTTACACGCCACAATTTTGAAGCGAGTGACTATTCTGACAAATGTTTTTGACGTGGCAGAATTTTTGCCACAGTTTCATGAATTTATTCGCGAGCGCCAAAACACCGACATTCAATGCGAATTCGCCCATGGCAAATGTATTCGCCCATCATTAATGTTTTCGGATTTGTACCCAATCCGATAAAATTGTGATTTTTTTTTTAATAATAAATAAAGTCCAATCATGGATTCTAGTTTGGTTGGACTTTTTTCATTAAAATAGTCAGATAAATTCAGACTTTGATACATAAGTCTCTACACAAATATCTTGCATAAAACAGCTCATATATAAAACCTTGCTTCATGTAAATAAACCATTTTGATAATAATATTTTTTTTGTAGTATGTGCTGCCCCCTGGGATCCTACAGTGCACACAAACAAAACACACATTAGGTCACATGAGCCAATTAACAGACAATGTTCTGTCTTTTGCTCCCACACTTCTTCCTGTTACAGTTAGAGCTGCAGTATTTCTGGTCAGGTGATCTCTTCCTGTTACAGTTAGAGCTGCAGTATTTCTGGTCAAGTGATCTCTGAGACAGCACACAGACCATCACAAGTCTGTGCTGCAGTTAAAAAAGTATTTAAAGGCAAACACACACAGGGCAGGGTTCTTCTTGGAAGTAGAAGTTGACAGGGAATGTAACAGAAGTAATAGGTGCTTCAGACAGTCAGTTTCCAGACAAAATGGGTAGCTTTGACCCTGATGAGGTAGTGGCTTAGGAGCCAAGGTTTTGCCAGAAAGGGACAAGAGTATTAAACAGGCAACATGGATATCCTGAAGGAGGGGGAAAAGAAAATTCCTGTTCAGAGTAGCCCAGAGGGACATAGTGCGTATGTCAGACTGGTAGGACTGAAAGGTGTCACAGAGGAAATTCCTTCCAGAGTAGGACAGGGGAACATAGTCAGACGTTGGGCTGTCAGTTCCGGAAGGTGGTGAGTAACCCTGGAAAGGGATGTCCGAAAGTTGTCCCCAAACAAAACAAAAAACTGAACGATTTGGGGAGATTTAGTTGCTTGGCAACTAATCAACTGGACTTTGCGGCGAACACCTTTCCTTACTCTGCGCCTGGCCAAATTGAAAAATCTTCGTCGCTAATCACATGCGGTGGTTCGTTTTCTGAAATCGATATGAAGTTGCCTCGAAACTTTGGGTGACTTCGGAAAACGAATTGTCGCATGTGACTAGTGCCGGCAATTTGTCATTTTAGCCAGGTGCAGAGTGAGAGAAGGCATTCAGGGAGATTGGTTGCTGCAAAGTCGAGGCGATTAGTCGCCAGGCGACTAATTCTCCCTAAATCGCCTAATGTGTCCTTAGCCTTAAGTGGAAAAGCACGTGTGCCCTTGGAAGTGTTGTACACTGCATTTTGTTTATCATGGGTGATCCATTAGTTATGGGCGAATTGGCAGCTTTTCGCCAAATTTTTAGCAAACTTCTGGCGAAATTCACGAAATGGTGAAAAATGTGGGAAACGTAGCCACATCTTGTTTTGGACGCGCACATCTGTTTTTTTTGTAAAGGATCAGACAAGGGAGAGTTTATCGCTGTTTAAGAATGTGTGATCTAATTCTACAAGAAGTGTGGTAAGGAAAGGGTTACATTATATTAAAAGAAATAGAATAACTCTAGGAAAGGGCAGTCAAACAAATAATGGATGGCACTTTAAAGTTGTCAAGACCTGGGGTTAGTCACTCTAGAAAGATGTAAAGGGATATATGATCAACATGTACAAATATATGGATGGTCAGTATAAGAAAGAGGTTGTAAGGTGTTGGGATTCAAAAATGCCATTATGGTACAGTATCAGAAAGAAGCTGAACTTACAACCTAAGTTTCCCTCTGGATCAATTTGTAGTGTTTGTTAGTGTAGGTTGAACTTGATGGACTAACCTAACTTAAGTCAGCCATACTTGTGCCAATAAATGCTGCTGCTCTGCCTTTCCTGACTGATATCTATTGGGAATCTATCAGACAGAACTAAACATTCCATCAGGCGAGAACCACATAGCATACCTCCCAACATTTTGGAAATATTGGAATATATTTGGAATATAAACAGATTTGCTGTGCTTAATTTTGGACCATGTCCATTTTTGTGACCACATCCCCTAATTACCATGTTAATTTTACAAAATTTGGCAGGTTTGAAAATAATTCTGTCTTTTTTATATACAGATGCAGCCACTTGGATTTGTGTGTTAAATGCGTCGTGACTTAACTCATCTATCCCATTTATCCCACTTAGCACAGAATATTGTGTCACAGCATCCCATCCAATTAAAGAGTTCACCATTGAAAACAATGGTTCTTTGGTATGCTAATGAAAAGGTTAAATGCATTAAATGAGTTAAGATAACTTTGGATAAAACAGTTTCTTCAATTAGCCCTGAGTAACAACGCATTTAACTTACAAATCCATGTCACTGCATCTGTATTATTACATTTTTGCTAATGAAGGTGAATTGCCCTGTAAACTGCAAATCAGTTTCCCCAAAACACCTGCGTATCGTAAATTGTTACAGTTGTTTCTTTGCTTATCTTAAATTGCTAAAAAATGTGTCCGATTGCACCTGAAGAGTGTTCTGGGCTCTCTGCCAAAAG
>CM044434.1:17045821-17077235 GCA_024363595.1 Xenopus borealis | reverse complement strand
TTTGATCGAATATAAAAAAATTGAATTCAAAGGATTTTACTTCCCCACTATTTGCATGGTCGAATTTTGAATTTTTTTTTAATTCGAAATTCGACCATTAGTTAATCTGCCCCTAAATGTGCAATTCTCCATTGGAAGCAGAAAGTTGCAGTTCAGCCATGTATCTGTTTCTTTAACTCCAGAGTAAACATGAATATTTGATTTGCTCACAGATAACACTAAGGGAAAGGTTTACTAAATTTGTGAAGGATTTGAATATTCGCTCGAATAGTCTCTATTCGATTATGTGACTACTCGAATATGCAAATTAAGTATTTTCGACAATTGAATATAACATATTCGGTCGCATCGAATAGATTGAATAGATCGAATAGATCAAATAAATATATATATTCGATCGACTATTCGCCAGTCGAAGAACCTTCCCTTTAAATTTTTATTCGACTGCCTACTTAGCCAGATTGAACCTACCGAGTTGCTATAGAAGCCTATGGGAATCCCCCATAGGCTTTTTTTCTAAGTCTTTTGAAGAATTTCAATCGTACGATTGAACACCTCGAACTTTTTTCGTATGATTTAGGCGAACATTCGAACGTTTTTTCTGTGACTTTTCGTAGAATCGTTCGATCATACGATTTTGGTGAAAAGTGGAAAATGCGCTCAAAACCGGCGAATATTTTCTTAGATTTTGGCAAATATTTATTCTCCAAATATTTGCCAGTTGAATTCGAGGAATAAAATCCCTAAGGGGCAGATTTACTAAATTCGTGTGAAGGATTAGAAATTCGGTTGAATTTTCAAAAAGATTCTAATTCGAATTTTCAAATACATTTTTTGAGTACTTCGATCATTGAATTAAAAAAATTTGATCGATTCCAATGATTTGAATAAAAATCTATTCGATCATTCGACCATTCGATGGTCGAAGTACTTGCCCTTTAAAAAAAAATTTGAATCACTAGTTCGCCAGATTAAACCTATCGAATTGCTGTAAAACCCTATGGGAAGCTCCCATAGGGTTATTTCAGCATTTTCAGATCGAATTAAAAAAAATTTGATTGAATGGATAAAATCGTTCGAATCGTTTAATTCGAACAATTTAATTGTTCGATCGAATTCTTTCTATTCGATCGATTGAATTTCGCTAAAACCCTTCAAATTTGATATTCAAATTTGAAGGGTTAAAATTCAACCAAAATTTGATAGTATATCTGCCACTAATTTTTCTCTCTCTGGCACAGGGATTATATTACTGTCTCTTTCTCTTTTTTTCTCTTACCAATATAAGTTTCATTTCACATCCTGCATAATATATGTGCAATAATGCTGCCACGTCTGAGAAAAAGAAAAAAAAAAAGGAAAAAAAATCTAATTGTCTAATAAATAAAATTGAATTTAGGGAGCCTATTCAGGACAAACATGCCATGGATTATTAACTGTGATAACTAACGGGATGCTCCTGACCATGCATAAATATATTAAAGCCTTAACAGGAAAAGTATTATTTTGCATTTACATAATTCACTTTTATAAAATAATGTTATGATAGAGCACAAATGATAAAAAAGTATATTTCAGCACATATTCTCCCAGCATAAAAAATATTGAATAGATTTGAAATTGTGGTAAAAATTGTATTGGAAAGTTAAGAAACTTGAAAACTTTTTGTGGAGCATAAGTGTCCCCAAGTGGTGATGTCTTAACTTGCAGCCTGAACGTTTCGTACCCACAGCCATTAATTATACGGGGAAAAAATGTATATGCCTGAATTGTAAAGGGTAAATAAGCAAAAATAGATATATTGGTGTAACACATTCTGGACTGTCTAGTGCCTTTCTGATTTCCAGAACTTGGAAGAACAAATTATCAGCAGTATATGTGTATATACACCAATGCTAGGTAATGCAATAATTAACCTTTTCATAGTTATAGATGTATTTTATTCAATAAATATATAATTTCATTATGCAGAATTTATCATTGCTGTATATATTTATTTACCCTTTCATGAAAACGAAATCCTAAATAAAGACAATCTTTGTTAAAAATTGTGTGATACAGCTCCCATACAAAGACTTACATTAAAACTTCTTGTGCAAAGGAATACATTTTTGCCTTTTTTCTGTAATGACCGTTTTCATCCACCCTATACTATTACTGGTGCTATACCTAAATATATTGTTCGCAGGGTTTTTATATTGTTTTGGAGGCCAGCAGATTTTTGCCTGGAAAATGTGAGAATGTGTAATAAAAGGCGGGGACGCCCGCCGCACCTTACTGCTGCTCCTTGCTAATGCCGGCTCTTAATGCACGCCGCGCGCGCATTTCCGTTCTTTATAGGTGCATGCACGCTGGCGTGATTACGCCAGCGCTCAATGGCACGAAAATTTAAAAGTATTGAAAGGGACATTTTTTCTTTGTTCATTGACCGTGATAGGATTTGATTCCTGGTGCTTCCTGAGCCTTTGTGCATTTGATATTTGTATCCTGCTTGTATTATTCCTGTGTTTGACCCGGCTTGTTCCTGACTACTCTGATATCCGTAACCTGACCCCTGCCTGTACTTCGACTTCGTTTCTGTCTCATCCTTCTGATTGATTACCCGGTTTGACCCTTGGCTGCCTGACGATCCTTTTTATCTGCCTGCCTCGACCCAGCTTGCCTGACTATGAACTTGCCTACTCCTACTTGTACCGTGACCTTTGGCCTTATTGACTTTACAGTTGTGCCCCTTTGCTTGCCCACAACCACTCGCCTTGCATCTCTCGTTATAAGACCTGGTGGCATCCAATTAGCTGAGGGCTCCGCCCAAGGTGAAAGGCGGCTGTTATAGGCAGAAGCACGAGCCTAGACCAGGGTGCTTGGCATTAGTTCTAGGTTTAGGGTGCCAACCGTGACATTATGCTAAATGTGACATGAGTGACATGTCCCATTGCATGCTGGATATTGTAGTCTTACATTAAACTTGATAGTTGGCAAATTGTTAAACAAAATCTGCATTACCCAACATGCATTGGGAGACGCAGGCTTGGCACATTAGGCCAAGAAAAAAAACTTTGGCTGGTTTCCAAAGTACAAACCAACCAAAGGCCCAAAAAGTAGCACAAATCTGTACCTTTGCTAGTTTATACTTTCAAAACCTGACTTTCAACCCTGATGAAGAGCCATGTGCTCTTATTAAACATAAGATAGTAACATAGTAAGTTAAGTTGAAAAAAACACACGCCCATCAAGTTAAAACTTTACTAGTTGATCCAGAGCAAGGCTAAAACCGTTTCTGATGCCTCTCCAACTTAACTCAGAGAAAATATCCTCTCTGACTCCAAGATGACAATCAGGCTAGTTGCTGATCAACTTGTACTATGAGCTATCTTTCATAACCCTGTATTCCCTCACTTGCTAAACATCATCCAACTAATTTAATTTATCAGCCTGTACCACTGAGTCAGGGCGAGAATTCCACATCTTCACAGCTCTCACTGTATAAAACCCCTTCCGGAACCTCCTTTCTTCTAATCTGAATATGTGACTTTAAACTACCTTCTTAAGAATCTCAAACAGGGGCACATATTATATTTAGCCGTTAGGAGATTTTCAGAGCTGGTAAGGGATTAATCAAACCATTAGGGAATTTAACCTTGTGGGACCTTACATAAATGTGTGGTCTATTTTATTTGAAATGTCTGTTCTAGGGATGGGCAAATTTATTCCCGCGATTCGCCGCGGGCGAATACATTCGTGAAACTTTCGCCGATTCGCTAATTCTGCTAGAAATTCACAAATTTTTCAGTGAAGCGAATCTGCCTATATTCGCCCATCACTAGTCTGCTCCTATGGCTACACAGCAGCTTATTTCTATAGACAATATTTGTACCTTTGAAGCAGAGCCTACATCAGGGGAACAAGCAGTAGCAGAACTACCTTAAAAGGGAAAGAACCTAGGTGAATTTGTGGTGAGTTTGGATAGACCATAAGAAGGATTGAGAATTCCAGGGACATGGCAAAACAAGTGTAAGAGTCCTCTAGACAATTATACTCATGTTTGGTGTTTCTGTTCCAAAGAGGCATAAATGATGAAGGTCTATTTCACCTCAGTTTTTGTCTTGAGGCATGTGAATATGTAGTGATAAGCGAATCTGCAAATGGTGAAAAATATTCCAGACATATCAAAACTTTTTGCGAAGAACAATTTTTTCCATTTGCAACTATTTTTTCCTCAGAAATGCATGCAAGTCAATGGTCGGTTTTTCTTATGGCGACATTCTTCTTTATGACTATTTTGTTGCAGCAACATTTTTTGTGCTGTATTTTTGCCTCAGTTTTGTGAAGAAATTTACAGGTGCCAAAGTATGGAATTTTGCTGAGAATCCATTATTCGCTCATCACAATGAATAAAATCTGTTTTAAGAGGGCTTACTGCCAGCCCTTTAATATACTTCATAGAATATAATAAATGTTGTGAAGAATGTTGGGAATGCTTTTTAAAACAATTCTATTCTAAAATTATTAAACCGCTGAATACTTTTGGTAATCCATTATAGTTAAACAATACTGGTTGCTTCTCCTTATTTACTACCATCTCTAATGTATGTAGCTAACTTATAACTGGAACTAGTTGCATATTGACAGATCACCCAGTGAACCCTAGTATGTGTAGCCTTGGTTTCATATAGGTTGGCATTGCTCTGGGTTCAAAACATCCATAAATCTTTCTGAAGATATAGAGTAAATGGTTACTTAGAAAAATCCCCTATATTTGTATAGAAACATTTTTCCAGTTATGATCAAGTATTCCTAATGGAAAGCTTAATTTAACAGGATAGTTTTGGCAGTGATTTTGTGTGATAATCTTACAGTGCAGCATGCCAAAAGTATTTTTATTTAACTCTCTACTAAATGGCTCAGTGGCTAGTTTAGTACATTTTGCATGTCGGCATGCTGACTTTCTGGCAGTTAGAAGTACACAAATGGATATTTTTTTGTTCAAGTTCTTCTTATACTTATATTGTTCATTAGTTCAGTTGCTGCTTGGAGTTTCAGCCTATGCTCAGGGCCCCTTATATCTATAACAAGGGTATATATATATATATATATATATATATATATATATATATATATATATATATATATATATATATATATATATATATACAGTATATATATATATATATATATATATAGAAGTTTCAAGAATATTTAGGACTGAAAATAAGCAATCACCCTATACAGATGCAGTCACTTTGGATGGTGAGTTTAATGCGTCGCGACTTAACTCATTTATCTCATTTATCCCACTTATCACAGAATATTGTGTCACAGCATCACATCCAATTAAAGAGTTCACCATTGAAAACAATTAAGCTTTGGTATGCTAATGAAAAGGTTAAATGCATTAAATGAGTTAAGATAACTTTAGATAACAGTTTCTTCAATTAATGCTGAGTCACGACGCATTTAACTTACAAATCCAAGTGACTCTATCTGTATCTCACCCTAACTGACCTTCAAGCTGGGCTACAGTTGTACTACAGAGACCTAATAAGCCCTTACCCAAGATCTCACCCTAACTCTCCTTCAAGTTGGGCTACAGGAGTATTTAGGAGACACTCAAAATCTCATTACATTCAAGATGAACCTTAAGACTTAACAAACAGGCATTCTACTTAATCTCACCCAACTGAACATCAAGCAGGGTTTTCAGAAGTAACTAGTGGAGCAAATAGGGATCTCCCTTTCACCTTGACTGGCCTCAATCTGGGCTTACAGAAGTTTCTATCAAAGCAAAAACATACTCTTAACAATTCTAGCCCTAAATAAGCTTCAACCTGGGCTTTCAAGAGTACTGTTATTAGGCATTCTGCTCAAATCTCACCCTAACCTTCCAGCTAGTCTATCAGGCTTATCTAAGAGAGAAAATAAGCAAATCTCACCCTAAATGGTCTTCAGACTGAGTCCTTTACCAGTAGTTCCCAAAGTTTGAGAAGCAGTTCCCTAACTGATCATCGTATAGGATATTTTCTGTTACTGTGAGCACAAAAAGAAGTCATTTTGTAAACTGTAAAAAATAAATACTGACATTTAACCAAAACATTTTCTAATAAATCATTAATTCATCTCACACAGCAAGCAAATAACTACCAAGAGACGATGCTCACTTCCTTTCTCAAACTGTATGATGTATTGATGCAAATACACCGTAACACATTTGACTATTTCATTACTACTAATGATGAATCACACAGGAACACATTATTGGGCTTGTCAAAATTGTAATTTTATTCATTATTAAATTATTCTGTTGCTCAGCTTTTTTTCTTCCCATGAATATTTCAGTACCTTAGATATATTTCTTTAAAAGAGCAGAGCATTTGTCAGCTTGTCGGGATAACATGTTAACTATAAATTTTAAATAAAATTAAGAGCATATTTTATCATTTATGCACTTACGATTGGAATTGTGACATGTAAAGATAATAACTAGTCTTACATGTAATACCACACATATTTCAGTAAGTGAAAAAAAAATTTAATTTAAAAGAAATTAACAACTACTGATCTCTACTGTTAGAACCCTTTAGTTGAAGCGCTCCTTAGAAATCTAATGTTTGATCATTTCTCCTGTTATACTCCCATTCTGCTCTATCTAGAATAGACATGGTCTTCATAATTACAGCCATGATACCATATGTGGACAAGACCTGTTACCTCTTGCCTGCATCTGACTGTCCTGACCACATTTTCTGTCCCTGACTATGTTTCGAATTATGATTTGGTACTATGCTGCTCTTACATTATTGACCCTAGCCTGTCCACTGACTACATACTGCTTGATCCCCGTTCATCTGTTTTACACTCTGGTTCCCTTGACTGGCCAGAATTTGGCAGCATCTGAGTAGCAAAGGGCTCCTCCCTAAGCAAAAAGTGTATTTTAGAGGTGGAATTGAGCCATGACTTGTCTCTTATTCTGGGTTTTGGGAAACTGGGAAACATTTATTCAAGGAGGCACTGAGCTGGTCATCTCCTCCAGTACTTATATGAAGCATCAATTGTTCTTCTTTCAAAACCAGGAAACAAACCTGTATTTCCAGCCAGGAGGCTATTGCAAACACCCCCAACATTTCAGGTGGTGGAAAGCCATAACCACCATGGCAGCAGTGGAGTACTATACTTGACTATAGTACTCAAGTATATAGCAAATCTGACATCAATGTACTGACAGTCCCAATCCCTCAAATCCCCCCCAGGAATAGGGAGGCGCTGAATCACGATTTAGATGAATTAGGATATGCATTTGGGTAAATCCAAGAGCCTGGATGAACTGAAGCTGAACCCCTGGATTTTGGGATTTGGCCAAACCCTGAAAAGCAGGGCATCCTAAAAATAAAAAAGTAGGGGGTAATTAACAGTAGAAACAGTAATAGGTCTGTCATTTTATGTAGATGCACTGTGATTATCCTATTTGCACAGTAGAGTTTATCTCACATCTTGCTTCTAAATTTCTTTAATTAATTAAGTGGCGTACTTGTAATTGAAAAGTTAATTGATTTACATGCCGATCAATTCATTGGGATCTATTTATTGCACTAGCACAGCCAATAGTGATAATCAATTTATTAAGCAGAGGACATTGAAATAAGGCAACTATTAGATTTGGTGCACATATAATTAAGTATTCCATTAATTTATAAGGTAATCAAGATAATGAAATTAATTTATTGCCCTAGCATTTTAAATTGTTAGAATTAATTCAAAAGTAGAGGACATTGAAGCAGACATCCACTGCCTTCGTTCAGGTGCACATATAATTGATTGTTTGATGAATTCATAAATCAACTAATTTATTGGCACTGTTTATTATCAGCACTTGCACTTTTTTATTTTTTTCACAATTAATATAATCAGTACCAGTTATTAAAACTGATATCTACTTGGGTGTATATATAAAGAGAAACATATATAGTTTAAATCCCAACTCGCAAGTAATTCAAGGTATTGACCATCTGAGCTAGTTGATTGGGCAGGGTTCTTTTCTCTAATTATTTAACTTGTTTTTTGCATTAAGAAAAAAAGATATTCTTCAGTTCAATAGTAATTCAGCCACAGATTTAAGAATATCAAGGTCATAAAGTAGGGTTTCATCCCAAATCTCTTCCTAATTGACCTTCAAGCTGTGCTTTGAAGTTATCTATGAGAGCACATTGGCATTCTAACAAAATCTTACCTTAACTGACCTTCAGACTGAGGCCCTCTACCACTGCTCCAAGTCTACTAGAGGGGCCAGCCTAACAGTTTAGGAAACACTGCACTTTTAACTTCTTCAGTCAGTGGTCTTCAACTCATTTAATGGCAGATATATTCTTTATACATAAAACAATAATTACATAAAAGAATATGTAATAACAAAATAGGATTTCTCCCCAACTCTCACTCCCGTGACCTTCAAGCTGGGAAAAGATGTTGGTCTAATAACCCAAAGCAACCAGTTTCATTTACTGTTACCTATTGATACCATTAAATAGTACCACTAATTAAAGTTAAAGGCCACACTTAAGACAACTCAAACTAATTGAAAAGTTTTTGTCTCACTTCAAGGGGTATGGTAGACAGTCTCAGAAACTGGGTTTCTTCATAGTTTTAGTCAATGCAGAAAGGCAGACCTCCGTAGTACCTTTCTATCTCTGGACACCCCCCCCCCCAGTACAGTACTGTCTTAGAATAGTGACATTAACTGTGATTAAAACCCAAAAGCTAACACATTGTTTGGTGACAGACTTTTTATCTCTTGAAGTTATAAAGACAGCAGAGAACCTCTGATGTAACTACATGAAGCAGTTTATACTGTAAATCCTGTACAGAGAGAAGAGTATCCCAGATTAACTGTGAAATAAAGATACTCAAAGCTGTTTAACCCCAATTTAAGACTGTAATATGAGGAAATATTGCAATAAACATTAAGCATAGTAAATGGATATGCAGAGATAATAGTGGTGCTGCTTCAACCTTCTAGGTGTATACCCGACATTATAAATCATTTTACTTTGCTCTGTAGTATTTTAATGGTTCAGTGTTGCATTACAGTACAGCACTTAAATTAATTGCTGTACACTTACATTAAACAGATATTCTCAGCAACTGGTTAATAGAAATATATCCCTGCTGATTATTAAATCAAGTATATTGTTATACCAGTGTAAATATATAATGAAATAATATTCATATTTAATTAACATATTATTATTTGGAATTTACATCAGGAATTTTAAGTTCTCCTTCAATGTTTGTTTGTGGTCCCATCTACATATTATGCATGACACATTTCCCTGATATTACATTTAACCTGATTTTACATTATTTCCCTCCCTGAACAATGTATCCTGCCTTCCAGCCTAGATGGATTTCCTCAGGTTCTGCACCAACAGGGGTCTCTGCAGCTGGTCACAGGAACAGAGAGTTTCCTGCATTCACCAGCACTTTTGTATGTTTCATTTCTGATGTTTATATAATGCTTACACATTTCCTTAATGCTTTAGAGAGATGGTACATCCACCCCCACAGTAGTCCCTTCCCCAGTAAAGCTTAAAATCTTAGGTCCCTATAATATTCACACACTACAGTTAATTTATCAGTAGCCTATAAAAAGCAGAACTTTAACAAAATAAAAATAAAAAATGCTATTTTGTTCTACTGCACATATGTCTGTCCTGGGAAATTTAAAGATAGAAGAAGATGGTCGCTCTGTGGTGCTTGCTGGAAGTATCCCAGGCCGGTGCAGTTTTCTTCTAATAGTTGCACTGACCCTGGGTTTCAGTTAAGTAAATGCGATTACTTGGGGATGCCTAACTTTCGGCACCCCCCCAAGTTAAAAGACCTTTCCTTCACCTTTAAACAAGATGTGAGTGGTAAAGATGTATATATGCTTGTAAAGTCCCCATGATCTTGGTAGTAGCTCTAAATAAAAAGTCTGACAGTAGTCACCAAAGCTGTGTTAGTAGAACAGTAATCACTGCTTAGGGATTATTATAATGGTGATTTCATCAAGTACTGGAAACACTCCACAGCCCTATTCAGAGGAACAATTCAATGACAAATGGGGCAAATAACATTACTGGTCCACTTGGTGGTTAGGACACAAACAAAACCTGCTACAAGGACCGATGAATGAAACACTGGCTCAGTAAGTACAGTAGAGTGCAGAATGACAGCCTGTTGAGAAAACTGATCTGTAGGCCAGTTGTACATCAGTTAGATAAGTAACTGCACAGATGTCACTATGAAATTATATTTATCATAGAACTTGATTTTGTATTCGCCATTGTATTTTATCTGCTGAAGTTTTTCCTCCCTTGGAGAATGGAAGGGGTTCCATTCCTAAATATGTGTAAAACAATCTAGGAGTATATTTCTCCAGTCACATGGAACAGCAAGTTCATTAGATCAGCAATTTAGATGAGTGTCTATAAACTTATGACCTGTCATGTTAGCATAGCATGTTGAGAATTCGAATTTGAGAAACTCTAATTTAGAGGGCAACACATCATTCCTGATGACTTCACAATTATAAAAATGACAGCAGTTCCTACAAATATACACTGTTGTTTCAAAAGCCGAATCACTGTATTTATTTAATAAATTAAAAATTTAAATTAGAAAATTCCATGTGCTAGAATATGTATTTAGTTCATGTTTTATGATAAATTATTGTTCATATAACGGTATAATTTACTTTTTTATGAATAATATGTATATAGCCTCATAGTAGGAACAATAAGAAATATTGCTAAGTATTAAAATGTAGACAAAGGCTGCTCATCCTCCTAAAGGAAACAGCTCAAAATCTGAGCTGGCAAATTAATTTACCCAAAAGCCAAAGTAAATAAGTCTACGCATCTGCATGATGTTAGTGTATGGGTATGTATTTATGGGGGGCTCTATGCATTTTGAAAAACAGAACTCTTTCAGGGTACAGTATGTATTAAGATCTCTCAAATGCAAAAATGAATTTAAAATACAAAATAATTTATTAGGAATTGGCCTAAATCATTCCGTGCCAATTAGGGCACTTACACACAGGCTACTGAGCACATACCTGTGTATGTCTTTTATAGGGATTGTGAACAACAAAATGACAATTCTATTTTAAAATACTCAAACACATTTCCAATGACTTATTTGACAATTATATTTGTACCCTCTTTTGCAATTAAGTATCAGTAAAGTATATCAGTAAAGCCACCTCTCCATTCCAGATCTCCATCATCAGAATCTGTAGCTGAATATTTCTCTAGAAAGTTGCAGTAGTAACAAGGGAGGAATAGGAGACTATAAAAAACACACACAGCATTTAGCATCAAATACAAAACTGTGGGGCATTTGAATATAATCTCTATATGCTTGGATGGGTCCTTCACTGACCACTAGTTGCTATTGCTCCACTTATTGAAATATTTCATGCATACATATGGTTTTTCAATAACAACAGCCTACTATAAGTGAGAAACATACTTAAGAATATCAGTAAAACATAGGAAATCTAGATTGCTTGATTCATTCCATTTGATAGTTTACTGCAGATCAATCATAACGATGAGTGACAAGAATATACCGTATTTTATTGTATTTTGGACTCTTTTCATTAATCAATGCTTCTTCGATATACAGGAAGTGGTATAAAAATGTTGAAAAAGGACCATGATACAACAATGTCATTCCATACATTTTAATTGAGCTATTTGGGGAAATATATCGATCCGATACACTGTAACTATACAGCAGGCTGAGTAACCAATTGTAACTAATAACATTTTTGCTTTCAAATAGATAACCTTTAAATATTTCATCTGATCGGCTTCTATAGTTAACTAAACCTGTAAAAGGTCTAGGTGGCCTTGTCCTTGTCATATCCATTCAAACCAGTTCCTATTTGTTACCACTGTATGCATTAAACTCATGGCATCAGATTCATCAGATAATGAAACAGGATTACCAGCCATTAAATAGGAGGAGCCATTAAATTGTTTGAGCCATCAAGTTTTTTTGTCCCTAATGATTGGATCACTGTCAATATTGATTGATATCAATTGAACTGAAACTTGAATTTGTTTCAGAAAAATCAATTCTAATTCCATTCAATATGATTGGATTTCTATTTTTCCATGATAAATTCCTAAAAAATTATTAATCCATAGGTGTGTTGAAAAGGGAAGGAGATGTATACCACTTATTCCAATCTAAGTAATTGGACCATTCACGTTGCCATTTAGGTTGCAAATTTACATGGGAATGGTAGCAACTTGTTCATCACAAAGACAATGACATAACAGAAGTAGACATAAGCAGAAGCTTCATGGAAGTTGAATTCCCAATGGGTGTTGGAATCATGGAACATTACAATAATTGGCTCTTGTGTTTTACTATAGACTTTGAAGCAACTGATGTCTTTCAACTACACAAGCTGTGCTGGCTGAGTGCAGTAATAGGCTTCATGTATGGGATACACGGTAGAATGATGAAGAATTAAGAGAGAGTGCAAATATTCACCAATGAAACATTCGCTTCCTACTCAACATGCTGCCACCCTATACCTTAAGTCAAAGAATCCTACTTATCAACTGCATTTAAAAACTCTCACTTAACCTACTTGGAGCCAAGGCATCTGTCACATGGAGAATATTTATTCTTTCCCACTTAGCTATTGAACTCAAAGCATTATGTATATCAGCAATTATATCTTAGTTTAGAAGCCCGCTCTTAATTAAAGCCAAATGAAATACCACAGGGCTTGTGAAATAGAAAGATGCTCCTTCTTTCATCCAAGTTTTCTATTTTGCCGGAACAAAGTTATTATTTTCTTGGCACTGCATCAAAGAGGTACATTCAGTTAATTATGGAAAGCACTTTTAGTGATTCCGGAATTCCCTGCACAGCAACATATTTATCTATAGAACACTCAATGTAAAGCATTTTCATGGTTCTGTTCCACACGTAGAAAGGGAAACGATTGCAGCATAATGCCGTATAATTATTTTAATGGATGTCAGAGTTTAAAAGCCTGAACTTGAGAGCCATTTATGCCTCAAGAGCATAAACTTTTTTGTTTGTTGTTAAGATAATTTCTTCCTTGAAATACATTTTCATTTATTGAGAATTAAACATCCGCTATTACTGTATATTGTTCCTCATGATGTGTGTTTTATCAGCAGATTGTAATGCAAATTATTTCACTGAGTTTATTTAAATGCCCCAGGTATTGCACTTTGTCTATGACATATCACCACGTGGCCTTAAATGTTGAGTTCAAGGAAAGAATTGAAGTAAACATAAACAGTTTATTTGGAGTATGGAAATGTTTATTGGCTTTGTGCAGAAAATTGCTAGGGGGAAGCTTAGTTCCAAGATGTAAGGGTTCATGTATGGGGTCTGTGCTAAAACAAATGCAAATGTTTGTATATACAGTATGCTGTTCATTCAAGTAACTTTGCTCCAAACATGCTCCATTGTGTGGTGCTCCATGGTGATAATTGGTGTGAAGCACTGTAGTATAACAATGTTGGTAGATAAATATAATTTCAAGAATATAATGCAGTCTTATGTACTGGTCTCACATGTTGTACCTTTGAAGGTAATCAGTAATTAAAATTTTATAGTCTTGTACCTCCTTCTATAGTCAACAGTTTCTCCAAGATCTGAGGGTTGTTGTTTGCAGGTTGGACTCAGTAATATCTCTTTTAGAAAAATCATGCGTGGCATAAATTAAAAAGTCTCAAAAAGTAAAGAAGCTGTGTATGATATGCTGTGCCTGAAAAATACTAGGTCCCATGGGACCTACAGTGGTTCACTATGATATTGATTTAAGCTAAATCCCCAGAACTATTTAAACCAATCCCTGCTCCATGCCTTATGTAGGCAATATGTGTCTACTATGAGTTGACTACTGCAACCTAATGTATCTGCTCACAGATAAAGTTATTGCACTCAATAGTAACTCTTTTCCTCTCGTTCCTGAATCTTTATTCATTTTCACCAACTAGAAATGTATTTTAATGTTATATTAAGATGATGCAGGCTTCCATATCTTCAATCATATTTTCCCTCTTATTACAAGCCACAAACCTGCTCTCCACTTGAGCTTTCTCACAAATACTTCTTATCATTTCTGTCCAGCGAGAGCCCTCTACTGATTGCAGACCTTCACACTGATTGCCTCTCAGCTCTCCAAGTTATTATCTCCATACAGTACATTTACCATCTTCAAACCAATTCTTAAGACTTACCTGATTCAAATTGTCATCACACAATCTTCTCACTGCAGCTGCTGAGTACACACATGCAATGAACCAAGACAAAACTCTTTCAGAAATTCTACCTGTTTCCATAAACCCTATATACTGTATATAGGAAGCTGTGGAAGATAAGGACACCTTTTCAAATGTGTGGTTCCAAGTCATGATCTTGTATTATATTTTTATTGTAATATTCCACTTAATGAAATTGCAATTGCAGTACAGCCTACAAATGTAAGCCATTATAGAGGCTATGGCTGGCAAGCGTGGTCCTGAATATTTTACCAGGAAGAAGCATATTACTGGACAAATGTCATGCAATAAAAATAGCCCCAACTGCTGAAGGATACTTTTTTAAAACTTTTGTACATGAAATAGAAAATACTTTTTCTTCAGGGGGAATGTTACTATAGCAAAACATATTTTTATGACTTTATAACCTTTTACTACTTACTTCCAAAGTTTTTTTATTTGGCAGTATAATATATAATGTATTTCTTTTCTGCTTTGTAATGGTCACTTTTGACCTTGTTTGTTCTTCCATCCTTTATTCAGTGATAATTTTCTCACCTCAAATGTTATTTTGTTTTGCATTTTACCTCTGTGATCCCTGCACTCCCATTTCCTTTTAAATGTCCATGCTCCACATCTACTGTTCATTCTCCAACTACTTTCTATAGAATGAATTCTATTTCTTACTTGTCTTATACTTTTCTATAGTTTTCCATACACCTGTATTGTCTTCTCTGGCGATTTCCAAAACTGCCACTTCACATCTTCTATTATGTCCTTTACTCATTTCCCAGTTCTATGTTTATTCCACTTTTTACTTCATTACATTCACTCCTCCTCTCTCCAATTTCCAAATTCCATTATGTAAAATTGACATTGTGAATTTATAGTTGGACTGGCTTTTATTCTCTTTTAAACAAATCTTCTCTACCTGTAGAACCAAGCTTTAAGGTGACTGTAGTTTATAAATAATTTTGCCTCTCACTTGTGCAGACAGATGTAAGTTTATCACTGAACATAGGATTTGTAATTACTATAATGATTATAATGAATAATGAGTCAATTAAAAATGTATTTAACTGGCCACTTTCCATTTCTGTTATTGCTTCTGCCTCCTAACCTGTTCCCATATACCCAAAGTCTCAGAGTTTAAAAACATCTGCCTTAAAGTGACAGGGATAATCTAATCATAGTCAATTGAAAATATTTATGAAGCCACTATACCAAGTAAGACATATTGGACGAAACAGGAATATTTCTTTGAAGAAGGAAACAACTCTGAATGTTAGTACACAGTGTAAATAAAGGTGCCACTAAGAACAGTGTCGGACTGGCCCACAGGGATACCAGGAAAACTCCCGGTGGGCCCAGGTGTCGGTGGGCCCTCTTGCTTCTAACAATTCAGCCTATTTCATGTTAATGCCCTATTTATTTATGTGGAAAAAGAGGCTTGATAATGGAAGTATACAGTAAAGTAAATAGATCTAAAAGAAAAGGAGAATAAAGAGGTTAAGTGAGAAGGAATAATAGTTTGGAAAGTTGGGCCTCTGGTCCAAGGTTTTCTTGTGGGCCCATGGTCTAAGGTTTTCTGGTCGGCCCCTGGCATCCCAGTCCGACACTGACTAAGAAGCAATGTTTTAGTGAAGGAGGATAGAGAATTGTCCCTCAATTCAACCAACAGCAGGTACTTGACTAGAGAACATTTGCATGCTACTGTATGTCACCACTTGTTCATTAAACTTACATACATTAGCACTTGTCCTTCTAGACTGGAGGCAGAAACCTGTATAAATGGTAATGTATTATGAGGGGTTTATTCAAAACATTCACATACATACACTGTCTATTTACATTTATGAGCTTTGCATATGAATATTATTTACTATTTTTAAATGGCAATAAAATTGCTTTCATTAACATCAGAAAGTTGGTGTTTATTTTTTTTATTTTGTTGAATTATTCAAAGGACAAAAAAAAAAGACAATGCTGAGACTGTGCTTTGCATTCTAAATGGTACCCTGCAATAGTTTCCATTAAAATGTACTGCAAGTTTTATCCACAGAAACTGCTTACTCCAATGGATAATTTAGTGACCGGTGCAATGATAACATTTTTATCTTCTAAACAGCAGCATGAGACGTTTTGTAGGCTCATTTAATAGGGTGAAACATGAGACTCTTCTGCTTGTTGGTTCTAACTGGATAGTACCAAGTGTATTGATTAAGACAGGGAACTCTTATCCTGAATGATTACCCATGTGATGTATCTGAAGTACAAAACATTGCATCAATGGTTACATTCAATCACCATGTTCTGTGATATAAACAGATGGCCTAGACTACAAAGAAAACGCAGTAGGAAGTTTATAACTAATTATCAAGTAAGATGGTTGAATGCAACTTATAGCTGAGAATAGAAATCTGTTCATCTGTTTATAGATCTACATATACGTATTGAGCTATATCTTTGCTAAATGAATCCTTCTGATATATTTGAACTGAACAGTTTTTAAAAATTGTGCACACAAGTTTGAATTGTGCTCACTAAGGATTTTTTTGCACACATATCCCAGAAGGAATCAGAGGGGAAATTGGTCATGTTCATATGTCAAAAATTGGTGAATGAATGCATAATGTGTGACAAATTGTCCCCAAATCAAGGCATTCGATTTAGTTAAGCTTGGCAATTGTATTTGGCTGACTATGAATCCTGCTGTGAAGGGCTAAGATTTGTCCGAATTATGAACCAAATCCCCTGTTTGGTGCATCCCTAACACACAATTTGTCTGTTTTGTCACAAAAATGATGCCCATAGATCCTATAGACTTCAATGCATTTAGGTGAATTTTTGCTGTTCTGCAAAGTGTCACCCAAGCGAAGCGGGTCAGATTAACCGGTCACTACACACACACTTTCCCCCCAAAAGGGACAACAAGCATTATAAGGTGCTAACGTCAGGTGAAGGGTTGCTTGTTTTACACTGCTTATCAATTCAACATTTCTCTTAATGATTCACAATGTTTTGACTGCAGAGGTGCAGCACCATGGTCCCAAAGGTACTGCAGTTTAATCTCTTCTTTCACACTAATCAAACTATTACTACAAGTAAACATGTAGCATTGATTTTGTGTTAGCATATGCCAAAATATGATGAATTAAGAAATTAACATATCAACATTTTGATCCACTTCTCATCTTTGTTGCCATTCCTAATCTGTAAAACATGCTTTAACTGAGTTGTCCCTCTTATAATATGAAGTCACAATATTTCATCAGAAATTCATGCATCAATGTGCATCGACTTCTCAAGGTAATGCTCCTTGTGTATGTTGAGATCATGTCAGAAACTAAATTCTAGAGAATTGTCCTTAATTCCCGCTGATTTTCATTAGATCAATATATTTGATTTGTTTGCTCTGCCAGCTCCCATGATAATACTAGGAATTGATTTTGCTAAATGAGATATTAAAATGACTTACTGCTGTTTGCAAAATGATTAAAAGTTTGATAAGCTTTGTAGCTATTAAAAACTAGGACATTAAATACAGTCCAGTTCAGATACTGTCATTTGCATAAACAATCAAGAAAAGATAAGTGCATTAATTCCCAGCTTTAGTTGTACTAGTATTAATGGAATGGGAAAGTAGAGGGAAAAAAGGCTTCAATATAGCATTAAACTGGAGCTATTTTTGCTTTATAAATGACTTATTTTTTCCCCTTTATTTTGTTTAGCGTGTACATTTCTTTGTGATCATAATTGTATTAATGCATATGGATATTATCCGCCATTGTTTACCCCTTCGGTTAACCCGAGAACCAATTGAAAACCTCTATAACCACTAAAAGCATTGTTTCTATTGCACTGTTCAATTGCAAATGTTCTCTAAACAGCTGAAATGAATATATGTTTACAATATTTAAAGCCAGATATATACGTATGTATTATTTAGGTTTTTTTGTTTAGATAATGCAGATATAATACAATTTGTAAAACAAAAATAAAAGTGTTTCAAAAGGCTTACTCAGATAATGATTATTTTCTATTCTTCTCCATTTTTGTATAGTACATTAGGGGGCAAATTTACTATTATTCCCCAAAAATAATTCGTTTCTATTCAATATTCGATTAACATTCGATTTCGATTTTCGAATGTTAATCGAATAGTTCTAAGCTACCTTCTATTCGATATTCGATAATTCGACGATCGAATAAAAACCTATTTGATCAGTCGAATAAATCATTCGACTGAACGAAGAAATCATTCGATCATTCGTACGATTCGTACGATTCGAACGATCAAACACTTCAATTGTAGACTTAGTCTCAGAAACCTATGGGAGTGCTCCCTTAGGCTTCTATTGCAATTCGGTAGGTCCAATCTGCTGAAGTAGGCAATCGAAGAAATTTAAAAAATAAAATCCTTCGCTGATTGAATGATTGAATATTCGTCCATTCGACTCTATGCGAATGTATTCGATCGTTCGATCATACCCTATTCGATGATCGAATATGCCAAAATTCAAATATTCGACCAAAAGAAGAAATCCTACATTCGAACTTCGATCAAACTTTGAATCCTTCATGTGAATTTAGTACATCTGCCCCTAGATGTATTGTATTGTCAACACAGTAGTAGCTGTTTAGTTTAAGGGTGATTGCACTGGGCCCTGAAAATGTTCTCTACTCACCTGAAATGAACATATTTTACAATATTTAAAATGTATTATTTAGGCTTTCTCAATCAGATTTGTAAAGCAAAAATAAGTGTTTCAGGATTACTAAAATAAGGATTTTCTTTTTTTTATTTTCTATTTTTGGTCATTTTTATATAGTATTTTAGATGTATTATATTGTCAAATTGTCAACACAGTAGTTGCTGTTTAGTTTAAGGGTCAATGCACTGCACCCTTTCTACCTGATTTCTTCACTATCTTCAGCTATTTATCTTTGTCTGTCCCTGTAACATAGACGTGTAATTGTATTTTGCCCTAATTAACTGACTGATGTCTTAGCATTTCCTTTACTGCTATTGACTTTCTGTATTTGTATCAAGATTTTGATTACCTTTGTAAATCTAAGCTCCAAAATGTATTTTTTTTTATATCTAATTAAATGTAGTATTGCTCTATGTTCATTGGCATAACTAGATATTACTGAACACCAGAGCAAATTATTTTTCAGGCCCCCCAAAGGAGGTTGATCTATTTTACCATTAATTAATAAAATTGTATATGATATAGCCCTCATGGGACTCCTATACTTTCCATGCCCCCCTTCAGCCACCAGGGTCTGCTTCTTCTGGATTTAATATTTGGACTTATAACCCCCATAAACAACATGTGATGGGTTCCCTTTGAGGAAGGTTGCGTATAGGACACGTCAATTCTGGGAACTATATCGAAATAGTCATTTGGGCATTGGTGCTTTTTGTTACCAGCCTTAATTTCTATGTATTCACTGTATTATTGCTGGGGATTAATGAAAAATGTATGTACTATACAATATAAGAAGCTGAAGGACTATATTACATATGCTTTCTTTTATAGCTATTTTCAAAAGAATAAATCAAGAGATTTGATACCTACAATATACTGTTTTCAGCAGAATTTCATAAGATAAATGGTTAAAAGTAGTTTAATGGCACGATTACAGGCCTTAAGGGATCTATATTAAAGTGAATAAAACTTTAAATGACACATGGGGAGGGATCATTTCCAAGTCAATACCCAAAATTGTTTGCTGTCGCATTGTAGATTAATGATGTTTTTTATCAGTGGTAGAAAAAGAACAAGATGTACTTTGTTCCTTCATGCTTGCTTCAGTGTACAATTTGCACTCAGACATAAAAACTGTGCCTCGGTGACTTTTCTGCTGCCTCAGAACTTTAGTGTTGCTTTACATTACTAGTCTGAAGGATGTTACTTACCAGTGAATCTCTCATCATTTTACTCTTGAAGTACATGAAGCAAAACTCGCTGTATGCCAAAAAATCAGCTGCTGTGCAAAGATCCATCTAGGCATGATGTTGTGAGTTATTGAAAATAATCATAGAAAATAAAAATTGTTGATGTGTACCTACCTGTAGAAATATAATCCTTTACTACATACAATTTTCTCAATTCTTCTTAAGCTTCCCAGCCAGTTGTTGCTCATCTTAAGGCCAGGAGGTCAGTTGGCAAAGGAGATCTGCTTGGGCAATATTGTGTGAACCAGATAGCACCTGGGGGAGCTAAGTCTGTATTTTTCACCTCCACAAATTATGTAGGCCACCATGCAACAATTCCACACTGACCTCAGAAAGAGTGATTGCTCTCAAGCTCATATGCAAAGCAGTTAGATTGGCCCACTGCTTTCGAAGCTGCAAAATGATTAGGAGATAACTGATGCCACTGTTAGGTATGCCATTGACTTAGAGTTTTCTGTAATCGCCAGTAAGCCTGCCCTGCTTTGATTATAGCTGCAATAAAGCCCCCCTATTTGGGGTTTGCTCCTTAAAGGATCAGGAGCAAAAATCAAAAACTGGGTAAATAGGCTGTGCAAAATTATAAAAGTTTGTAATATAGATAATTAGTAAACAATGTCATCTATAAAGACTGGAGTGAGCAGATGGATAACTGAATAGAACAGAACTTCCTTCTTTTCATCTCTTTAATAATGAGTTATTTGGAGACTTTAAGGGGGACCACATGGGACATAACTGTTCAGTGAGTTTGCAATTGATCCTTAGCATGCAGCTCAGATTCAAAAACAACAGTTATAACTCATGTGCCCCCCTTAAGTATTTGATAACTTGGTAACCAATCTGTGTAAACCAAGAGAGCTGCAAAGCAGGAAGTAGTGCTTTATTCTGTTATGTTACACATACAGTCACTCCAGCCTTTATACACTACTTTTATGGCTAACTAACTATATTGAAAACTCGTTTTATTTTGCACAACCTATCTATTTACCCCATTTATCCATCTATCATCTACCTCATATATATTGCCATGAACTGAAATAATAATGTTGGGAAACAGTTGATCTAAAGCAGCACTATCAGCATTGTTTCCCATTCCTCGGAGTGCCATAAGCAATAAAAAATGACTAGTTATTGTCATGCACTGTCAGAGAGGTGGAAACAAGCAAGCGGATCCCAAATAGCTCTCTCTGGTGAAATGTAATTGTATTCTGTGTATAATAACTTACATGATTTTTGCAAAGTTACATAAAAATTCAGCTTCCCTCTACTTCTCTGCATTTTTTTTATAGACTGTTACGTTTTATAATTAATATAGGGAAGTAAAAAGTAGTTAGGCATTTTGTTAAAATATCTAAATTTGGAAAGAATTTGCCTTGTTTCCATGGATACTGACTTGCTGCACTCAAGGAAAAAAAAACAACATGGAAATAAAAAGAAATCCTTGTAAATCCACTGGGTGGGGCAGGAGTCTTATGAAAAATAATCCCGGTGCTCAGCTTCAGGAAAATTGCAGCCTAAGCTGTTGAAATAACTGTTTTGCTCTTGTATATTTCTTCATTATTGGATTTTTTCATTAGAAGGATTTAAAGGCATGTTTACTGTAATAAGCAACCCTATAAAATCAGCAGTGGGATGTAGCCAAAGCCATGAATTTTAACATAAAGACGAAGCTTTATTTTAACACGAATATAATATTTATATTTCCTACCAGACTTTAATTAAAATTTCAATTAACGGTGGCACACTTTAACACAATTTTATGTGTATCTTGGTTAACAATATTAGGTCTTATTCAATGATGTACAAAACAAAATCTTGAGCTCAAGACTGGTTGTTCCTTCTCTGCTCTAAATAATGGGAAAAAAATAATGACCATTAGCAGCCATAAATGGCATAATAAATGTGTGGGTTTATAATTTGTTAAAATTTTTGACTGTATTCAAAATTCTAATGTCTATTGTACAATCATAATATGTGTGTATGTTTGCTTTATACAGTATATGTCCTACTTTAATGTCCAATTACTTTCTTTTACCCACATTAAGTGGTCATGGTTAAGGTGTCCTCCACAGAGTTTTGGGCTGCAGACAAAAGGGTTCATGTTCTAACCCTGGCCAGATCTGCTCCATGTCTGTAACCCACTTAAAAACCAATCAGTGAGTGGTTTTGTTCATATGTAGGAAGAACAGAAACCAGAAGTTTGATTGAATAGGTTACTGTTCTTTTACAAATTTCCCCATCAATCATAAATAAAGTCCAGCTGATCCCCAAGAGAGGTTGGATCCCTTTGCAGTGGCATAGGAAATCCTTTTTTTGTCTCATTCACCAGAGCGTTTTTTGTCATATGTTTTGTATGGAATTTCCTAACTCATGAAAATAACTGTTCTGGAATTGACCCCATGTTTGGAAGCCTTCCCAAATGTTTTGGTTAACCAAATAATTGGTGGAGCCTTTGAGCATGCTGATGTAGCAATGTTCCCTCTAAGCTCCTTATGCATTGATACACACTCTTTGAGGCAAGTTCACACAGCAAATTGTGTGCACAAATAATTTTATGTCAAAAGACAAAATTTTGCACGTTGTTATAAACGCATACACAAGCTTAAAATTCGTGAACAAAAGAACACAGAAAGGAATAACAGGTCGTGGTGGATGAATCTGACTGTTTAGTTTTGTCAAAACATTGTGAATGGCAAAAATTCACCAAAATGCATTGAAGTCTATGGGAGTCAAATTTTTCTTCACCCATTGCAGTCTATGGGAATCATTTTCATCATCATCAATAATTAGAGAGAAAATTGTGTTGTAGATACTGTACATCTGTTAAGCTTGCTAAATGGCTCAGTTTCAGAAAGAAAATTACATGCACACTAAGGGGCAGATTTATCAAATTCACATGAAGGATTCGAAGTTCGATCGAATTTACAAAAAGATTGGAATTCGAATTTTCGAATGTTTTTGAAGACTACTTCGACCTGTGAATTTTGAAAATTCGATCGAATTGAATGATTCCAATAATTTGAATAAAAATCTATTAAAATATTCCACTATTCGACAGTCAAATTACTTCCCCTTTAAATTTTTATTCCACTGCCTAGTTCGCCAGATTAAAGCTACCAAATTGGGTTTCATTATTTTTGATTGAATAAAAAAATTCGATCAAATGGTTAAAATCTATTTTATCATTCGATTGAATATTTCCTATTGGATTGGTCGACCACATAGAGGCCCGGACAGCTCCCAGTAGCCCAATAAATAGTGACTGTCTATGGCATCTTACAGCAGCCCATCTGGCATTTGCCCCACATATTGCCAGTCTATGCCTGCTATAGCCTATACCTGTAATTTTATAATACAATAGATCCATGAGTATCCTTTAAATGATATGCTTTTAAAAGGTGCTTAGTGATTACAGTTGTAATCAGTGTATGTACTCACCATTCATTGAAGAAAAAAAAAAAAAAACCTTTCCTTCCCAAACTGAAATGAATATGGTCCATGCAGAACTTAAATGACAAAAGGGCTCCTCTTATTCAGTATCTCTATTTGTTAAATCATTTTTAAGGCACAAAATAAACACAACTTTAAAGTACAGCTTGGAAAAATACTATAAAAAAATGATATGGTTTATGAAGTACAGATGTCCTATCAAATGTCCAGTACAGTACAGTAGCGCTGTAGCTTACCCAAGGGTATGGCTTGATATAGTAGTAGTACAACTGTAGTGACACCCCAAAGATTCCCAGTAAATACCAGTGCAAACAGAAAGAGAACACACATTTATTACATAGGAACTTGACTAAAATTAATTGGTAGTTAAATGCAGAAAATAGAAATGGTCACTAATGACAAAATGTAATGCAAGTTAAATCGGTTAAATCCCCCCTAGTATTTGATTTGAACAATAAATGTAAACACACATCTGACCTATAATATATATGGATGATGCTTGGGAGCTCCCTTAAGTTCTGAAAAGCCAGCTACTGTACAGTATGTTGGGGCACTTAAAAAGGAAAATTCCCTCCCAGGATCACTGAACTTTGTAATATAGATTTAAATTTGTACTATCACTTTTTTGGTTTGTGTTTTAAAGAGGTAAACACCATTTTTATGAATTAATAAAGTCTGAATTAAAAAATACTCCATCTCAAAACTGCTGCGGTCATGTAGAAGTCAATGGCAAATGTCCCTTTCACAGTTGGAAGATATCATGATATGTGCTGGAATAATTTGTGATTTTCGGGCATCAAATCCAAAAGAATTGTACGATTTGGATTTTTCACTATTTTATAGTCTTTTCCCGTGCCAGATTTTTTTGTGTTAATGTATTGATGAATAAGGTAAAAATGTGAACGGGAGTTTGGTCGAAGTGGTGTTAATAAAATTATGAGCTATATTCAGATTTTAATAAGTAACCCCTGAATGTAATTATCCTTGACTCTGTACTACACTTTGGGGCAAATTTACTATTATTCCCCAAAATTAGCTCGACCAAATTCATAATTCGATAAGCATTCGACCATCGAATGCTTATCGAATTGTTTTAGGCTATCATTTTGCTCGCAATACGATTTCTCAATGAATTCGTATGATCGGATACCGATCAAACGCTATGATCGTACGAATGGTATTCGAGCAGGACTTAGCCTCAGAAGCCTATGGGGAGCTTCCCATAGGCTTCTATTACAATTCGGTAGGTTTAATCTGGCGAAGTAGGCAGTCGAATAACTTTAAAATTCGAAGAGGCCAAATTTTCATATCTGATTTCACGAAAAATTTGTACGATCGGTATTCGAACTTCGATCATTTCACATGAATTTCGTAAATCGGCCCCTTTGTATTGGTCAGCATTAATAATCCCACCAAGGCTTGGTGCAAAGTGTGCCTCCTGTAGCAAATAACGCAAAATGTTCCTTCTGCAGAGTCTGTCTGAGGGGGGATTTACTCTGTTTGTATGCTGGGTATTGCTTACATTAAACTTGGCAATTGGAAAATTGTGAAACAAAAACTACATTGGAAATGGTTTCCAAAGTACAAACCAGCCAAAGGTCAAAAAAGTAGCCCACATCTGTACCTTTGCTAGTTTGTACTTTCAAAACCCACCTAGGCTTTAAATTAGTAGCCCAATTTGGCTTTTGAAAGAGCCAACCTGGCAACCCTGTTTGCAGTTATTATTTACACTGCTATAGCTCTCAGAATCACAGTGAATATTGCTCCAGAAACAAGGCAACTTGCATATTTGCAAAGAAGCCTGCAGGGCTATAGCCATAGCCTTGTAGAAGTCCCATGTCTCTGCTGCAGGGGAGAACAGGTACACTATGATTTGCCTTCATCCAGGGTCAGGGCAGACTGGGCTGTTATACTCCTTTCCGGTATATTTTATTTATCATCTGCAATCACACACACACAGAGTGTTGGCTTTATTTGCTGGACTGTGATACATACGGCCAGCAAGGAGCAACTATAGATACTATTTCTGGTGGTTTTATGTATGTTTTATGAGCTGCTGTAGGGATCCCCACTTATGTGGCCATAAGAAGGACTCCTTTTGACTTTCCTTTCCTAGAAAAGAGCACACTTTGTTCTTCAGACCCCTTACAATGAAACATATCCTGAAACATATCCTTCTGCACCCTAAATAGAGTACACGTTTCTGCCACTGGGGTTCAGCACCTACCTTTCACTATGCTTCTTCTCTCTCAGCACTACTTCCTGTGCAGTACTTTCCTTTCAGCTTCAATTCCAGCACTTCCTGTGCAGCACTTCCTACCTGTCAGAGCAGGTGACTCCTCCCCCTCCTTGCACAGAACAACACAGAGGTGAGACAAATATGCACAGCTCCCTTACACATACATACAGTACTTCAGTTATTTCAAGGGACTGTTGCGCACATGGAGGGAATGCAGTAGATTTTAAACAAAGTTTAAAAGCACCTTCCTTGCCTAACCCTCTCACAATATATATTTATTTCAATTAATTGGCTAACAACAGGCTCTGAATCCACAGCAAAAGCTTCCAGCACTGTTAAAGTGATGGACATGGCTGTGCAGAATGGGGAGATGCACATTGTAGGTGCAGCAACACTATACATTTTAAAAAGCAAAGAAGCTACACTGTTGCCTCTGATGTGAAGATTCATATATTCATGGAGTGTCAGCTCTTGTCACTCATGTCATTCAGCACTCTGACCCCTAACAGTGAGTCTTCTTTTCCTCATGGGGAAACTTTGTTCCTCAACCATCAAAGTTGTCCAGGAACAACAGGACATTGATGGCTACAGGAAAACGCTTTCAGTTACATATTTTTATATACCTACTTCATAATACAGCAGCTGTTTGTGTCCTTATTAATGTGCATAGGTGGGGATTTATTGTGACCCACTTATATAGATATTTTGATCATTTAAACTACATTTAATTTAAAGGCATTCTCTCAATTTGAATGTCTTTAGCATTGTGATATACTGTATGATGGCTTCATTTGTACTTCAGTTTTGCTTAATTAATTTTTTAGTTAAACAGGAAGAAATGTGACTGACTATAACAGTATAGAAATGTGAGCTACAGTATAACCTTGTTCTGCGTTTCCATTGGTATTTTGAAGAAACAAAGAGCTAAAGCACCATATACTAAGTATAATTGGTCTTCCTCATGCTCCTTTGTATTTCCACAAACCTCTCCATACAAGTTCCCGATGCCTCTGCTAAACAAAGAGACAGATGGAACAGATGCAGAGATTTGCAGAAAACCTTGACAGCAACAAAGAAATGGAGCTATACATTGTGTATTCAGGAGCACAAGCACCTCATACAAAGAATTTCCAAGCCCATGCCCTTTCAATGTGTTATTGCTTACCTTCAGAAGTAATGTGTCCTACCACATGGATGTGCATCGTATTTTTAAATCATTTTTATTTTATCCGTGGTTATGTTTCCTACATGCCAGAAATAGAAGAATAATTACACATTTTAACAGAACCATGCTTACTCATGAAAACATGCTGCTATAATGAATGGCTTGTATCAGCTGAATGATTATATAGTTGGCATATTTAACAGAGAAATAAACACTAATAACCAGATTTATGAAAGTGCACATGATAGAATTGATCCATTAATTCAATAAATATCAATCAAAATCCATATTTGCGTTGTCACGATCTTCCGTTTTCCTGAGGCTAAAGCTACAAAAAGAGCAAATAGACTTGGATATGAAATAAGGCTAATAAGGCTATGGCTAGGGGCAGTGATGAATATTTTTTACAATTTATCTTCAATTTGGATCAATCGGTACCTATTGGGATCAGATCCCAGAGGCAAAAGCAGTGGTCCTCAAACTTGGCCCTCCAGCTGTTAAGGAACTACAAATCCCACAATGCATTTGCCTGACTGTGGCTGTCAGACTCCATCATTGCATTGTGGGACTTGTAGTTCCTTAACAGCTGGAGGGCCAAGTTTGAGGACCACTGGGCAAAAGCATCTTTCCAAGCTGATAAGTAAAAATAAATGAATCCATAATTTATTTATGCTGTAAATACATGAAGCCAGCTTCATTAATAAATGAATCCATATATTTTTAAAGAAAAAGCAGAGCATAACACAGTACAGGTATGGGACCTGTTCTCCTAAATGCTTGGGATCTTGGGTTTTCTGGATAAGGTGCCTTTCTGTAATTTGAACCTCTCTACTACAAAATCATTTAAACATTAATTATGCCCAATAAGCTTGCTTTTCCTCCAATAAGTATTCATGCTCTCTTAGTTGGGAAATTGGGAATAAATAGAATATTTATGTCATTAAAAAAAATTGATTGTTTGATCCCATACCTGTAATGGTGAATCTTATTCTGCATTTACCTATTCTTATGATGATAATGTTTATTGATTATCTCCTTGTTGTCTTTATTTTATTAGTTTAAAGGGAGTTGTATACATCAGGTCGGGTGTATATTAGTTTACATTATCTTTTGAATCTTTATTTTCTTCCATGAAGAATAACATGTATTTATCCTTTCTGTTTGTTGAAAGGAACTGGGGGCTATGGTCCAGTGACATCAATGGCATGACACCACCTCCCCCTTAATGTATATTTGTAATGCTAATTTGTTCTATCCAGTGCAAAGATTGTTACTGTCCAGCTAGTGAGAAGAGCATGGGTTACACTGGACTCACACTTCAGGATCAGGGCCTTTGCTAAGTGGAAGTTTCACACAGATGGTGTAGTGTACTACAACTCACATGCTATGGTGCAAATAAAAATAGGAAAAGATGGATGCCAGGAGATTCTTATGATGAACCAAAAGATAACAATTTATTTGTTCTAGACAAATGACCCCAGGTTTACTCACAAATGATGATAGGAGGTACATGCAGATGTAACATCAAGGGTTAGAACAGGTGGATGACACAGCTGAGAAATGTGACTCCATTAGGCATTTTAGTCAAGCAGCAAAAGGAATCCCTGGCGCAAAAGTGGTCCTGATCCCACCCAGTAGAGAGGTCAGGGAGAAGGAGTCAAGCCTGACACCCTATCCACTGTGGACCCTTCACTAAAGGCAATCAGAAAGTCTTGGGAAGCTACTCCCAGCGAAAACGACGCGACGCGCGCCGAAAGCGACGCGCGCCGAAAGCGACGCGCGCCGAAAGCGACGTGCGCCGGAAACGACGCGACAAAAACGACGCGACGAAAACAACGCGATGCGCGTCAAAGTTGACGCGACGCGCGTCAAAAGCGTCCCGCGACTCGTTTCGCGAATTTTTCGCCGATTCGCGAATTTCACTAGAAAACATGTGTGTGTCTATATTTTAATTAATATTACAGAAATATAGGACAACAAATACATATCTACCTCCAAATCTCATTGTACTGTCCTTCAAGTTGGACATTTGCCCATCTAATTAGAGAAAATGGACAAAAACCCCAATTCTCACCCTAACTGACTTTCAGACTGAACTCTTCCTTCTGCTGCACAAGCCCCACAGGTTTGACATTCAAGCAGAAGGCAGAAGAATAACAGATGATCTTAAGTTCCAGGTGCCCAAGTTTGGTTCCTGTTATCTGCCAACACATTAGATTCAGTTCATCTCACAATTTAGTTCATTCATAATCTTGAAATAGATCTGATTAGTCTGGTCTGCAGCATCAAGGTTTTCACGCATTCACTTCAATGGATATGACGGAGAAACCGAGCGCCATGAAACCCATGTAGAAGTTTCAATTTTGGTGGCTGAAGACATGAAATCTACTAATAAACCCACATTGATATGTTATTTCTTCAGTCTCAAGCTGTTCAAATTGGAGGAAGTGTTATAATGAGCACATACGGCAGATACTGAGCATGTCCAACCAAAAGGATAGGTCAGTGTTAGTAACTTTGCCTTGTTGAATAATTTAATGTGTTTCCTAAGGAAAAATATCTCTGTGCACTCAGAATAAACATATTGCTATTAATATTTGAAGTATCACTTTTACGACACAGACAGCAAATATGAAAGAGACTTGATATTTCAACTTTCCTTCTGAGCGATGATATTTGCAGAATATTTTTTTATTGCTTTTTAATCTATATCCTGGCTAAACGTGATATGCATTTGCATCTAATCTATTCCGACAGCCAATTCCCACTCTGTAAGTTTGCTCTAAAATAACTGTGGTGAAATGCCGGGACTTTGCTTTGATCAAATCATTTGAACCGTTGTTTAAACTGTGAACTGCTGTGAATTTATTATTTTTTTTTGCTATGAAAAGCTATTAACATGTTCCCTTCGAGTCCTTGGCTTTCATTTTAAAGTGACAAGTCACAGGTCACAGAGCACTAATATTGAGATTTGGTCAAGGTCCTACCACTTTGAAGCTCTTAGTCTTTTTTTATACCCTAAAGCCATTTACAAAGGATATATTTTTCCATATGGTATTATTCACATTTGGAATTGTTACACAGAATTGCTGCAATGCAATTGACCCTACCCTTTATTTTTATACTGAGCTTTGTAGCTTTTCAGCGCCTGGAGGAGTTTGTCAGAAGTGAATTTCATTGAATTAATACTTCTCCAATGCGTACAGGGTAAATAACATTTCCAACTTGCAATGGATATTTTATTTGTTGGGGTGCTAGTTTGCTTTCTTCATTATTATGTTCTAACTGAAAAGCCGACCATTATTTAAGGGCTGCTTAAATCAGAATTCTAAGCAGTGTATAACATTCCAGTGGAATTTTAACATTTTATTAAAACCATCAAAGATTTATTTTTTAAGTTTCTAAGTTTAAAGCAAGCAAAAGATTGTTTTTATGTTTTATCCCAGCAGACCAACTGTAAATTCATGTGGAAGCCAAGGCTGCCTGCTTTTGATTTAGATGCTTCATAACTTAGCCTTTTTTCCGACATTCCTTTACTTGGTTTGCTATAAAAATACAGCATAGGGACTGTTTTTAATCTATACCAAGAACACAAAAAAGCTTTTGTACTGCAAAATATTGTTACATGATTTTATGTCTTTTCAACACAAAAAAAGTCTATATATGCACAGACCAAATAGTATAAAATGAAGATTTTGTACAACTATCTGTGCATGTATGGTGTCCTGTCATATTAAGAATTTTTGACTCAGTAAGAAAAATGGCCCAATGAAAGACAAATTTAGAACTGATACTGAAGATGAATGGAGAAGCAATAGTTAGATTTATTAAGGTACAAAGAATAAGATGGTTAGGTACTTGACTGGGATGGATGAAAAATATTTGAATGGGTACCAGAAAAGGAAAAACCGGTGGCAGACCACATAAACAATAACTTGAAAACATTCAAGAAGACCTAAGGAGAATGGGCTTAAGAAACTGGAAAGTGGTGGCTGTAGAGTGGACCCAGTGGAGATGCATTTAGCCTGTGGACAAGACACATGCAGAGTTGTAGCACTCTTGAAGTGAGTAGTATGGTGGTCTTCCCATCCTGGCTAATATCCATGTACTATGACTATCACTCAGATTGGGTAGGTTTAAAATGATGTATCCACTGATGGACCATGTTGTCCAGTGAATTTCCTATTGTTACGATTATTTGTGCTCTTTGCATTAATAAATGGAACAATAGAAGTGTTCATACCACATGTGGACCCAAAGGAAAGCTCTCCATCTGTTAGGACTGTGCACTAGATCATTCCCTGTAC
>CM044434.1:16986439-16999244 GCA_024363595.1 Xenopus borealis | reverse complement strand
TATATATATATATATATATATATATATATATATATATACAGTTATTTTCACATATATTTATACTATACTTTTAACAATGGCTTTAACAAAAGATTGGTGGGCTTCCTGTTTGTTTATTGGCTACACTGGGCTTCCTAATTTGCTGCTTACTGGATACAGTTACTCGACCTGTACTAGACTTTACTGGGCTTCCTGATTGGTTGTTTATTGGTAACAGTGGGTTACTAGGTCTTTGCTAGACAAAATTTGCACCTTTTAACATCCCCATTTATATTCATACTGCCCTGGCACAACAGGCTTCTTGCAACTGTCTATTGTGACTCATCTTTGCAAGGATTCAAAATATAATGTAAATTATGAAATACTTACTTGATCACACATAGGCATATGTTATGAAAATGCCAACAAGGAAACATAAATTACTTGAGTACTTCAGCCACATTATTTGAGTCCATTTGGGCTTTCTCAACAACAGCTGTAGCCAATTTTAATAGCAATTCATTTGCTTAAATTTAATAAATGCTATTCTTATACAAGACATTGCTCTTAAGAGTACATTGCATGTATACATTACATTCTTTTAACCCCAAAAAATGAGTAAAAAGTATTTTATGACCAATTATTCTAAAATAAAAAAGCCACTGTTGGCGTATAGAAAAGGATGCAATTTAGGTGATCGACTAATGAAAAAAGATTTAGTTGGTACTTCCAAGACGGGTCACACTTGGCTGAATAGAACTCTTAAAAAAGGATGTTTCAAGTGTACTGGTTGTCTTACATGCAGTGGAATATTGCAAGCTTCCCACTTCACTCATCCAAGGACTGGCATTAAATTTCAGATTAAGGGGCAAATTTACTATTACTCCCCAAAATTAGTTCGACCAAATTCGATATTCGATTAGCATTCGATCATCGAATGCTAAACGAATAGTTTTAGGCTACCTTTTATTCGATATTCGATCATTCGACAATCGAATACAAATTTATTCGATCAGTTGAATAATTTATTTGATCAGTTGAATAATTTATTCGATCAGTCAAATAAATCATTCTATCATTCAAATAATTTGTACGATTCGAACGATCGAAGACTTCGATCGTTCAAATATTATTCGATCAGGACTTAGCCTCAGAAGCTTATGGGAGTGCTCCCATAGGCTTCGGTAGGTCCAATCTGGCGAAGTAAGCAATCAAATAAACTTTAAAATTTAAATCCTTCGCTGATCGAATGATAAAATATTTGTTCATTTGAATCTATTCGAATGTATTAGATCGTTCGACCATTCGCTATTCGATGATCAAATATGCCAAAATTTGCATATTCGACCAAACGAATAAATCCTACGTTTGAAATTCGATCGAATTCGATCGAACTTCGATCTATTCACGTGAATTTAGTACATCGGCCTCTAAGTATATAGTCACTTGCACTATGGACCATGTTGTGTATATGGCCTGGTGCCAATAAAACACTTCACTTATTTATATATCCCATGAGTGATTCAGTTTTTCATATATATATATATATATATATATATATATATATATATTACTTGCGAAACAATCATTGATAAGAAATAGCACAGCACAGTTTAAAATCATACAGGAAATAAATGGTCCCATAAAATACACAGAAATTATAGCAACCTCTCTTTAATTACCTGAATATTTTATTCCAAACATTATATCAAACTGCTGGAACATCTTCAAAATTAAAATTATTATTGGAGAAAGCCTGTGGAAGTGAAAATAAATTTCATAGTAAATAATAGGATAGAATTTCAGTAATTTAAATTTTTATCTTTTATATGAAACCTTTCACAGAATAATTTTGGGAATCACATGAAATATTGACATAACTATCAGTTCTATTTAAAATGAATAGCAATCATCATTTATTATTAATTCACCCTAGGCTGCGTTATTCTTATTCAAAAGGTTATTTCTGTTTTTCCTTCTATTTCATTAGATATGAAAGCTGAAATGACACTGCTTTACAGTGCTTTGCTACTGACATAACATTCTAGCAAAAATGGCATCTGTCTTCTATATTACAGTGTTCTAAGTAAAGATGAACAACTGAGGCTATGGAAGAAACTGAATGGGACTGGAAAAATATTTCACACATTTACTGGATAATATAGACAAATATTCACAGCGTAATTGGTTTCATGCAGGAACCACCAAATGTGTCATAGATGATTTAAAACGTATGCACAAAATACAGTGCAGATTTTGTCAAGATCCCACAATACCTTTCATCAGGATAATCTATGGTAATGTATATTTTGATGCATTATGCTCAATAGTTACCAAGTTGTTTGCAGGCAAAAACATAAAGCATGGTTTCTGTAGAGGTAAATCTAAAGTCTAGAATTTTAGGTCTGCTTCAGGTTTATGTATCCTTAAATTGCCTGCATGGATTGTAAACCTGTTGCAATGTCTGCCTTTAGTAATGGCCTCTGTTCCACAGCTGGAACATTTGAATTTACACTGATTTCAATGGCCTGCTTTAAGAACATTTTCCCAGCAAGTGTGTAGCATTCATTTAGCATATCAAGGTACATCATGATGATATGAGGATCTAAATAAGATCTCAGATGTGCGGAAGTATAGGGTGGAAATAAGGAGTAAAAGAAAAAACAACACCATGCATGCAGTATATGTTTACAGAAGTTTGGATTTTGTAGTTCTCCTCATAATGCTAGTGTATTGATATTGCTTTGGGCCCCTTCTTTGGGACATCCATTAAGACCTCTTCATCAAAATATCATACAGTATCTATCCTTGACAAGTCTACAACTGAACTGATCTTGATGTTTACATCAAGAGCCACAATCATCTAAAAAACTTCTTCAGTTCAATGAATTAAACAATCAGATGGGTGTTAGGTTCCACTGGGTTTCAAGTGAAGACCCTCCTTAGCCTCCAGGCCAGGAGCAGTCAAGTTCTCTAATTACCTTTAATCTTTGGTCTTCATTAAAATATCTCAGCAAGTCCAGTTGCTTTGAGTTACTTATATATACACCATGACCTGGATGAATGAGAATCTTCATAGTTATACCTTTAATCTGGAATTTCCCTCTCAATTTAGCAGCCTTATTGGTCAGCCAATCTGAAATAGCTACACTATATATAAACTATGCTCCCACATCACTGCCTAGCCTGATCATTAAGGTAGTTAAGGTAGAGCAATGTGGCTTGCTCCTAGCTTTTGTTCCTCCTTGCTCTCATCCTCCCTTTCCTTGATCCTGTTCCTGACCCTTGAAGGGGTGGCCTCTGGTGCAGTGATCCTCTTTATGGATTTATGGGTAAAAATGTCCCCTGCTATTTGTCTATACTGTTTTCTAATATACTTGTGTGGAAGGGTAAAGGTTTTGCTAACCTTTGGCTCCTTTGTTCCCCTGTGCATAATTGATACACCTAGATTGGGTCCTAATTCAGTTAAGTAGGGGACCTAATTCCTCATGCGCCTTGGTGATCAAACAGTGACAAGTAGATGGCACTGTGCTCAAGAATAAAGGCCTAAGCAGCCATGTGCTTAGGGTCCATTTTGCTTTAGGCTTAGTCCAGACGGGGAGATTCGGGGGCGATCCGTCGCCTGGCGACTTCTCGCCGCAACGGATCGCCCCTGAATCTCCCCGAATAGCTAGGCACCGGCATAGCTTAAAAAACGCCGGCGCCGGCAATTTGGAGCGATTTTAAAAATCGCGCCGCTCCGTGTGAATAAGCGCAGGCGTTTTTAAGCTATGCCGGTGCCTAGCTATTCGTGGTGAGATGAGACCTTACCAGGTACCTATCGACATAATTATGTTTGGATACCTTGATTTCATGCCCTTTTTTATGCAAGTCAGAACTTTATTTGCTTAAGTGGCCTCAGAATGACACTGCCCAGAATTAGACAACTTGTTATCTACAAACACCCCCTAGATCCTTCCAAGTTAAGGAAACTCCCAACTCAATACTTGATCCCTCTGGCATTTTCACATAATGAGCCAAGGTATACATTGAATTGTCTCATTCAAATAAACCAGCTTAGTGTATCCCATTGCAAGGTAACATTTGATACCAGATTTAGAGGGGAAAGCCAGAAAAGTCATTTCATTACACATTCATATCTTAAACTTTTCTAGAAGCTCCTCCTATAACCCACTTATTTAAACATTATTTGCCCAGTAAGCTCCACTTTAACTTTCAACTTCATTCATAAGCACTGACAGAAAATCATTAGAAAGTTCTGACGACTGGATAAGCTTCTCCATAATAACTGCATAGTATGAGATTATTGTTGTAGAGTGAGAAGTTAAATGACAGCAGATTTCTTTCCTTCAAGTGTGGAGGGCTCATTTTCTTCTCAACATTATGTATAGTAAAGTTGAAGTGCTTGCATTTTTTGGTGCGCTGCTCTCTCATTTCGTGAATTTTAAATGTTATGCCCTTCAATGTGTTTTTCATTCTCATAGAGTTGGACTGAAATTGGAAAAATATTAAATCCGCACTGGGTTAGGTTCAGCAGTTAAGTCAATTCACCTTCATAGTGTGCAATAAATATGATTGAAGTAAAGGATACTACTCATAAATCATTTTCACGTATCAGCACTTCTGTGATTATTTTGGTGATATCCCAAAGACAAAGATCCATAGAAACACAATAAAAACGAGACAATACTGTAAATATCAAAGAAATATGTGTTGAATGTTTTTGTTTGGGATATCAGAAAATAAATATATAGTTATTCCAAAGCCAGCATGCTGCTTTATCATACACATATCTCTCTAGAATGCTATTGATGTCAAAAATAAAACTTTGATAGTAAATAACAAAAATCATATTTTCTGCTGCCAATGTAGATGTTTCAGATGATACAACAAATGATACCTTCTTGCTTCCAATGATCTTTTTTTCATGGTTCTTTTATACAAACTTCCCCCAATATACAACATTTAGTTAATCACTTCCCTTTTCTTTTGGGAATGTTTTCAACTACCAGGAGTGATTTACCATTTCTAAAGGTAGACCGACACCAGGGCAACTTTAATTATTTGTCTGTGCTTTTTCCTACAGTAGGATTAAGGCTTTTTCCAGTTTTTCCAGTTTATACAACCAACAAATCAAAAGTTCACCAAAGCAGGCTGATTCGCTGTCTGCCTGGATATCTGCCAGTGGGGCCTATCAGCTCCCAGTGGGAGTTTAGTCAGGACCAAGGAGGAAGCAATTGGGTTAAAGTCCAATACGAGGTACAGTAAAGGTTAGGCAATATTCAGAGTTAATATCCCGGCAAACGGTCAAAAGGCAGGTGGCAAATAGCAAGGTCAGGTTCAGGCAAGGTCAAAAGTCCAGAAATCAATTAAGGAGTAATTTAGGAGTAACCCAGGGATAATTAGCTAAAGGCTATACTTGGGCATTGAACCCGGGTCTCCAACTTCCTTTTATAGTTGAATTAGGGCCAGAGGGCGGAACGCCGGTTGCGGCGTTGCAACCCATGTGGTGGCCATGGGCGCCCGCATTGTGGGAACGACGCCGGCAAAGAAGGATGCACCGCCCAAAGCTCCCGGTAGGGCTCTGGACAGTGATTGTGACAATATCCAAGAAACCTGCTTTGTATCATGAATCTTTTAGGGCATATCTTAACAATCCCAACACCAGTCCTAGCTTTGCCAGTTCTAGTGAATAGAGCCCCTGTTATTCTACACATGTACCCTGAGCATTTGGCAGAGGTAAAGCTTCCATCCAGAGTCTTCTCAGATATTGTGCCACACCCTTTATGTAGCCATATCACTTAACCCTTACATATGGAGTCACAAGTTGGTCCTTTTGCCCTACCTGCATTTGCAAGTAGTGATGAACGGACCTGAACCATTTTGCCAAATTCACCAAAGTCTATGGGTGACAATTTTTTTCACCCATTGGAGTGTTGGGGCATCTTTTTTTAAATCGCTCATACTGTACCTATAATTGCAACCACTGCAACCTTTCTATATCTATACTCTGCATAGTCAAAATAAGAGCCCTTGCATGTTCAAATGTATTTGCAATTGAAACCTAAGGTTTGTGCAACTAATATCCTTGTGATGCAGCCATCAATCTACTGTGAAAGTACTCTGAGTTGTTTAAATTGGGATTTCAGATGAGAGAGTGCGGCCAGAGCAGATGGATTACCCCTGTGAACTACTGTACCTTGACATATATAATATAGGACTTTGATTACCTATTACCTATTACCTGGTAATAAAGTCTACATTTACTTTCTTAAAGAAAAAGAGAAATTAACCCCCATAAAGAAAAAAGCCCCCATCCACTACCTTCCCATGGGCCCCCTCCCTGCATATTCTTTTACTTGCAAAAGTCTCCCTACTACAACACTGACCTATCCTTGCAGAGTAGCGCAGTGGAGGTCATGGCCACCATCTTCGGTATGTTAGGATCATCTTTCTCTTCTGTAATTTATGGAGCTTTCTGGCATATGCACAGTTGCTGGTAATACCAGACTGGTTCCTACCACAAATGTTCCACAATGCACCGGTCCCTTAGCAAAGAGATACAGAGATGACACTCATGAACTCTGCTGGACTATTCTGGAAAGGCATAGCTAGGCATTACGGCCAGTGACAATTTCAAGTAAGGCTATGTGGGGAAGAATAGGTGGGGGGGGAGGTGTTCAATGTAAGTTATTGGATGGGAGCTTTTCTATTCAAGTGTTTTTTTCTCCTTTAATTATGAAACATATACAAGAACTCCTATAATTATATAGATGCCTTAGTAGTAAAGGGCTTGTTATAAGTATCAATACTCAAATTTAAATCCTATAAAACGGCAAACTCTGCTTTTTGGTGAAAGCACTTATTAGCAAGTCATCTCTTGTTCATTTTTTTTTTTGTTCTGCAGCAACTGCCTGCTTTTTGTTTTTTGCAGCCACATATTATATGGATTTTAGTAAGACACAGCAGTATATGCTTGTAAAAGCTCATAAAGTCAGCAGCAGAAGAATGTTGCTTAGGATATATGTTTTCATTTTCTGCTTGGTTGTTGCCAGCAGCAAATGTAAAATGTGTGTATGGCTCTTTCAAAGTGCTGCAAGCTGAAGCATCTTCTACTTGTGTATGTTATTTACAAAATGTCCCTTCTATAGTTACAGCTTTGAAACTTCCCTTTCTCTTAGTATAGAGATTGAATATCCTTTTATAGAAAAATAACTTTTATGTATAGAATTGCCTTTTCAAATGGACCCAAATTCAGAGTTGCCATCTGAAGTCTTCTAATTATAATTTTCATTTTGACCTATTCCCGTTCCATAATTAATTTTTAAAGATATTGAAGATCATTTATTAACAATGTGCAAAGTGCAAATAACTTACTTAATGTTTCATGGGGCAAACTTGAACTGCCAGAGGCCACCATCCAAAATAGGGTGAGAAATAAGCTAAAGTATTTGCCAGGATATCAATATAAGAAATAAAATGAGAACTTGCAGCAGGAGAAGGTACCTTAGACTAAATAGCGTTAAGGTAATGAGCACCATCCACTGGTGTCAGTGGACCTTTTAAACTATGAACACAAACAGAGCACATTCCTGATGACCAGAGGTGAACAGTACAACCTTACAGTGCCCCTCATCTCAGGAGGGCCCCAGAATCCCATTGGCTGGCTTGAGAGAAACACAAGGACTGTCTAGAATGCCAGCTTTGGCACATGCATACTGTATGGATAATGTTAGCAGCTGTCAATGGACCAGTCGGTCAACTGAGGAGGCAAAACTTAAACCAAAAATGACTCCTCACACTCGGACCCAGTTAATTAGATTAAATTGTCCTTCTTAAGCTATATGAATTAGTTTAGTTGCACATGATCTTCCAGTGCCCACTAATGAAATTAAGTCTGGAGAAGTATCACATACAGGGGCAAATTCACTAAAGCGCGAAAATGCGCTAGCGTCAGCGCTACACAAATTCACTAAGATGCGAATTTGCTCTCAGGGCGGGGAATGGTAGTGAAGTATCGCTACCATTACTTCGCCAGGCAATACGCATTTACGCTAGTGATGCCTAATTTGCATACGGAGCAAACTTAAACAAATAATAGAGGTGTATGTTACAGCCACTACATTCCACTACACAAGCCCAGGAAACTTTTAATAAATAAAATAAAGTTGTCCTATTGCCCTAAACATGTGACCACTATATAGATGAGTTGCCATATGTTAGGAAGTGTAGGGGGGGAAGGAGGGTAACCCCCAAAAAAATGTCGCTGTTTTTCAGACGACAGCAGGGTTTTTTTTTTACTTAGAAAAAATTTCAAGTTTTTTTTCAAACTCCTATCTATTGTATTGAACTTCGCCAGGTCTGACCGGGTGAAGTAAAGTCTAGCGCAAGAGGTATCGTTCAGTAAAATGATCATCTTAGGGAATTAGCGTAGTTATGTCCCTTCGTCAGTGCGCAACTTTGCCTGGCGTAAGGGTGCGAAGTTGCGCAAGTCTATCTATTTCCCTAGCGAATTTTCACCAGGGACACTGTTAGTGAGTCGGCGAAGTTGCGATTTGACTAGTGATGGGCGAATTTATTCGCCAGGGGCGAATTTGCGGCGAACTCCCGCGATTCGCCGCTGGCGAATAAATTCGCAAAACACCAGCGAAAATTCGCCTGGCAAAAATTTGCTTAAAAAAACGAGTCGTGCGTCGAAAACTGGGTAGATTTGCCCATCACTAGAATTGACGTCACGCTGGCGAATTAGCGCTAGCGTTAGATGATTCACGCTATAGTGAATTTGCCCCACAGTTCCTAGTCAAGTAAAGAAGCCATGAGGTGCAAAAAAAAAGATATTGTGATGCCATGATTATTATTTTTTATTTCACTAAAAATAAAAAAAAAGCTGCCGTAAGATTTTTTTTTGTTCTCTGAGCATGAGGCTTTGTTTCACTGGGGGAGGTTCGCTTGTTACTGGGGGAGGAGGAATACTTGGTGAAGGTTTCAGGGTCCTATGGAACACATCATCATTATTATTATTATTAAGAAGTGACTTCAGTGACAGCCTGGACAGAAAATGGGCGGTGAATGCTTCAGTAATTAATTCATTTTGACAGTAATGTGTGATAATTGATTTTTTTTATGGTAAGAAGATTTTCTTATTTTTTTTTTGTTTAGCAATAGCCCTGTTTTCCTATGAAGGTACAGTGGATTGTATGTCCTTAAGCTACATTCTTTTGTAGAAAGAAAAACGGTCCGCACACACCAATATTGCAGTAGTGCCCCTTTCTTTTAATGCCACCAGTTGTCAACGTTTCGGGGGGAACACAGCCTCCCTTCTTCAGGACCCCTCCCTTCTTCAGGCACTATCCCCGACTGCAATATTGGTGCGTGCGGACCGTTTTTCTTTCTACAAAGCAGTTAAGGAGACCTGGCTAGGTCAGCGGAGGACCAGCACCACCACGCAGATTAGTGGAAGGAGGTGTGCGGTAATTGAAATATTCATTGTTCCTTAAGCTACATTCACCATCATGTTTTTACATGTTGTAATATACAGTAAGTTGTGACATTATGGTTAAGGCCCGCTTTTTCTGAAATCTTAAGCTAAATTTCTGGGGCAGAAGAGTTACCACACTTTGAAGACAACTGCTCTAGTTAGGAGGTGTCAGTTATGTGATAGACAAGATAGGGTGACCTAGCTCTGCTAGAGAAGGCCAATTGTTTGTGGTCTATTACATCTGTATGTGAATGTTGCTACTGTGCTGCTCAGAAGCACTCAAAATTTATCTTAGGGTTACACACAAAAATAATTATATTTTACCAAATTTGAAAAAAAAAAAAACAACTCTCAATCACAGGTACATAGGCTTTTAACTTTCCAGTGTTGGGTCATGTCTGTGTCTAAAGGCTTCCCCATACTTGGTGATCCACAGCTGCATCTTAATCTGTATCTCCCAACCTTCCAAAATGAGAGTGTTTCTGTTTCGTAACCCATGAATCCAATGAACACTTTGCATAAAGGCTTGCACAGTAAGTTGATTTTATGGATGACCCTTTAGATTTCAAAATGATTGAGAAGAATGGGAAGAGACTGTCCTAGACAGCAGATGGAATGGCAGGACACAGGATGAATTTGAAGGCAACATGCTGGGATAACTGACAGGTCTTGTTTATACATTTAGCAAGACCAGTGACATTGAGCAGAGCTGTGCAATTTATTCGTTTTTTTTTTTAATAAAAGACCAGTAGCATTACAGTGATTTATATTTATTTCCTGACCTGTGATGCCATTCATTATTATCCGTACATCTATCGCATAATGTGTTTGTTTGCTTTGAAGCAAAAGTCTAGTTATTTTATTGCAATTTATGTTGTTACCTCTGCTGTTCCTAGCCATATTTTAGCCACTGTACAATATAATCAAAATACTTTAAATCTGTTTTGGAGAATAAATATTTATGGCGTATTCACTAAATTCCTGAAAACAAAAGAATAGTACGTTTTCTCGAAAGAATGAGTGCACTCTAAAGTTGGTCATAAACGCACTGATAACATTATCTGCAAATATTATCTATGCAAGTCCGCTGCTCCTGTACAATATTTATGTATTATGGATATCAATTGGTTCAGGGTTTGAAAAGATTTAAACATTTCATCTGTCTCTGCATCATAACTGGAACAATAGAAAGGAATCCATACAAAATGTGTCCCCTCTCATGCTTTCCATCTAATCAGTCACAAAGTGCAGGAAATTGGCCCATAAGTGAGGGATTTTAAGGGTGAATTTATAAAAAAATGTAATCTTGGAAAACTTCTGGTGTGACTGAGACTTCACTCAAAATCAGAATTTTTTTTGCAATTTTGCAAGTAAAAAGTACAATAAAAGACATGATAAAAATTACATTGTGACATGTACAGTTTTATTCTTATTTGTGCATATATTTGTTCTATTTGCAAAATGTATTACATACATACCCTAATGCAGGTGTATCTTTAACATTTTTACCACAATTTTGCAGCAGTTGATCTTTTATAATTCCTGGAAAATAGTTGCTGTCAATTGAACATTAGGATCAGTAAACACATTCCCATTGCATAAAGTTAGAACTTTAAGGTTAGAGTTTGTTGCAAGGGATTTTAAGGTTTTGTTGTTGGTTTAACTGTTAATTGTAAAGCTAGGGATTAGTCATTTTTAGTTATGATTGATACTCTGTGGCCCAGTAGGATTCCATGGCTGTCAGCTAACCAGTGAATGCTGACTTATAATTAAAATAAGAATGCAGAAACTAGCATCCATTTAGGCACGTCATATAAGTGGCTAATAAGACTAGATGAATGCGACTGGAATGAATCACAAATTGTATGGCTGGCCCCAGTGACTTGTGGGACCCAGCCTTAAACTGGTTATGGTGACATTTATAGAATGTGGTTATTGGCACCTCTTCCTGGTGTTCCTACAAGCTGAGCCTTCAGGTCATATAGGAGAAGATATTGGGTAATATATAATATAGATACATATTCTTGAGAGTCTTGGTGAATGGCTGTTTTAAAACCAAATGTAATTTTATTAATTCATGTTAAAAACAAGAAAATATGTGGGCCGGGAGGTGCAGCTTGACGCGTTTCGTGACCAAACGTCACTTCATCAGAAGCCTGAGCGCCCCCTGCAGGAAAGATACTTTTATAACCAACACCAATAAAGGAATTCAAACACCATATTAAAAGGTCACAAACACATGCGTAATAATCCGAAACTCTTAAATAGATGGTGTGTTTAACAAAGAAGTACAGGGGATTAGAGTAACAATAAAATCTTAATGCAACCAAAATTGATACCAAATTGATACAATGTGAAAAGAAACATGATGTTCAAAGAAGGCATATACAATGAAACAGGTAGCATATTAAAAAGTAGCATATAAAACAGTAATATGATATTTAAGCCAGCGTTATATGGTACCAGTGACCCAAACCAATAAATCATCATTAGAAAAGAACCTTCTTGCCACAATAAATGGAAGCCCTGATACTAAGAGAATGTTAAAATATCCAAATTTTAATCAATGAAGCAATTAAGTTCCCATTCTCTATTAAGACCTTTGGGATTGATTTTGCGTAATTTATATATCCAATAAGCTTCCTTTCTAAGAAGTGATGTTTCTATATCACCCTTCCGGGCACGAGATGCCACCCTGTCTATTATTTTTAAAGGAAATACACAACTTCCCATTATGTTCTTCAAGCAGATGTTTTTAGCAACTGCAGAGCTCGAGTCATGTCTGTCTACACAATTCAGATTTTCTGCAATACATTTTCTAACAGGTCTTACAGTATCGTCTTTCCTATATATTGCTTGCCACAATGACAAGTTATAAGGTAAACAATGTGTCTTGTACCACAGTTGGCATAGAAATTCATCTTTAAAGGTCTGGGATTGTTGTTACCTACAAAATCCTTAGAGGATTTCATGAAAGTACAGGCCCCACATCGGGACACACCACATCTATAAAATCCCTTAACGTCCAACCAATGGGTTGGTCTCTGTGGTCTGGAATCCACAAACAGGCTGGGAGATACAACAGATCCCATACTTGGTCCTCTTTTATAAGTTAACTTGGGATATGGAGGCAATATATCTCTCAAATTGGGGTCCTATTTTAAAATGCTCCGGTGTTTCTTAATTTTTTATAAACTAGAGGACTTTCACAAGAATACGTTGTAATAATAAGGGGAAAGTCTAAAATAATTTAGAAGTTTCCCCATCCTAGAGTGTGGATTCTTTAATAGTTAAACACATTCACCATATTACTGAAATAGATTATTAGTATTTAGTACAGGTATGGTA
>CM044434.1:16928094-16951031 GCA_024363595.1 Xenopus borealis | reverse complement strand
TCTGGATCGGTTATAAAATATTTTAATACATGTATAATATTAGTATTATTCAAGAGGCAGTGAGGAAAAACATCATTATTTAACATTATCAAAATGTTACCAAATTTTACCTACCAAAACTGCTGAAATATGTAAACGAAAGGGGAAAAAGAACATTTTCTGACTGGCAGGTTTGTTGTTTTGTTGTTCATAATTGCTGACTATCAGACTGAATTTTCTACTTTTTAATTAGTAAGTTCTATCTATTTTCAGGGCAATTAATCATGTTGTTGCATGTTAATGACATTCTGTCTAAAATCACTTTTCATAGAATGATTAATATATTGTTTCATCTGATACTGATCTTACAATAAATGTTTTCCAAAGATGTATAGACTTTGAAAATTGTGTGGGTGAATATGCCAGGGAAAAATTAGAGGAATCAATCAACTGACAAAACACTGTACCTAGTAAAACCACATGCTGCATATCATTGTTAAAAAGATTGCCACTTTACAATGTAATACAAATGCACCTTTTTCTAATGGACCAATATTATTTATATTAGTTAACAATTAGTAAGAACTTGAAAGGGGTAATACACTGTTGAATTATCTAATCTGTATAATGTAGACATTTATATTTCCCACTGATCTTATTTAGATTTTTTCTTCAGGATCTCTCCAGTTTGGTGTTTCAGCAGCTCTCTTATTTACCGTAGCAAATAGGAGCAGTGTGGTCGAGAGACTGAAAGATAAATAAGAGAGGCCTGAATAGGAATGTTAGTACATTCTATAAAATGCTAAACATCAACTTAAAGATGAACCACCCCTTTAGAGACAAAGGAATCTAAGGAAAGTGTAAAATAGAATAAGGCTAGAAATGCTGTATTTTGTATACTAAACATAAACATGAACTTACTGCACCACAAGCCTAATCAAACAAATGATTTATGCTTTCAAAGTTGGCCACAGTTGGCCACAGGGGGCTGTCATCTTGTAACTTTGTTATAAATCTTTGCAAGACTAGACTACATACACATGCTCAGTGTGGTCTGGGCTTCTTAGGGATCGTATTAATGATCAAAAAAACAAAACTGCTTGAGTTCTGCATGGCTGATAAGTAAGGCATGGCCTCCCCCTGCTGTTAATAAGTATGATTGTTTCCCTGCCAGACAATTCTTATCCACAGAACTAAATGAAGGGAGAATTTAACTGCATACAGTCAGGTTTCTTATAAAAACAGTACACATTTTTTAATTAAAGAAAGTAATAATGGGATTTAATTTCTTTGCCTTTCCTTGCCCTTTAAATACACTGACGTCAGTGGGTGTTATTTTGCTGTGACTTTTCGGCAAAAAAGTTAATGACGTCAATGGGCATATTTTCTATGCAATATTTTTAGCACAAAACACATTGAATCCATGGCCATTTTCTTGTTGCAACTTTTTTGCTTTTGGTCAGAATACATTGTAGGCTATAGGTGGGTTTTTTTGTGATTTTTCTTGATGACATTTTTTCTTGGTTTTACAAACATATTTGCAGATGGTGAAATATTAATTCTGATGCAAATCCATGCCTGGAGAAAATATTAGCTCATCACTAGTGAGGCAAATTTAAGCGAATGTAAAGAAGCAAGAAAGTAAAACATATGTTCCAGTGCACATTTCTGTAAAATTCTAAAAGAATGAAACCTGAGATAGGGGGTGACAAACTATTGAACTATGGAAATACAATGACAGCATAATTAAGGAAACCAACATTTGCTAGGAGAGGATTGTTTAAAAGGAAATACAATATAAGCAATGCATATTTTTAACTTTCATTTTATGTTTCTATAAAAGCTATGGGAACTGCATCTGTGGTCTAATTTGTCTGCATATGTTTATTTATCAGTAGGAGTGGGATGGACATACAGCTTCCTCTACAGATGTAAAAGGAATTTCCATTACTAAACTCTCCTACTTGTGACAAACTTACATTTTATTTAAGGCTTCACTACATCATGAGACATAATGGGGAAAATTCACTAAAGTGCGAAGTGGTTAACGCTAGCACTAATTCGCCAGCGTGACGTAATTTTGAAACTTCGCTAATTTACCAACACTGACTCTGACGTATTTTTGCTAGCAAAGTAGATAGACTAACGCAATGTCGCACCCTTAAGCCAGGCAAAGTTGCTCACTGACGAAGGGACGTAACTATAATTCACTAAGATGTCCATTTTACTGAACGTTACCTCTTGCACTAGACTTTACTTCGCCTGGGTCAGACCTGGTGAAGTTCAATACAATAGATAGGAGATTGAGAAAAAAAGTTGACGTTTTTTCTAAGTCCCAAAAAAATGCTGGCGTGTTTTACTTTTTTAAGGGAGATAGGCTGAAAAAGATTGAAAATTATTTTTAGGGTAACATATGGCAACCCAACTAGATAGGGGGCACATGTGTAGGGCAATAGAACACCTTTATTTGAGTTACTGTATTAAAAGTTTCCTGGGCTTGTGTACTGTAATGTAGTGGCTGCAGCATATATATGTCTATTATACTTAACCTTTGTGCCATATGCAAATTAGGCATCACTAGAGTAACTTTGCTTTGCCTGACGAAGTAACGGTAGCGCAACTTCGCTAAATCTTTTTACCTAGTTGCTTAGTTAATTTACGTGGAATCAGAATAACTGTCTATTAAGTTTGACCCTTGTGTGTATCTCCCACCATAGAATGCCCAAAACAGAACCAGGGAATGTAATCAATTAGATTTTAGCTTAAATTTGTTCATATTGAGGGGAGCAGGAAAAATCAAAATGTAAAGCAAAGAACTCACTGGGAAATATTTTTAAAATTCTTTTATTATATATGTACAGAACTCTGGTAACACAAGAATAGGACCTTTTATCCACAGTGTTAAGGAACTGGGGTATTCCAGATAAGACAAGTGTCCTTAATTTGAATTTCCATACGTATTTATTAAAGGTTGTATTTTAAATCTGTGCTCCTCCCATTTACTTTTATAATTACTTGACAACTTTTACTTGTTGAACTTTGGCATGAAAGGCTTTTGTGTTTTTTTTTAAAAAACAGAAAAACCACAAATTTTAAGGGGCAGATTTATCAAATTCACATGAAGGATTCAAAGTTCGATCAAATTTACAAAAAGATTCAAATTCAAATTTTTTAATGTTTTTGAAGACTACTTTGATAAGTGAATTTTGAAAATTCGATTGAATTGAATGATTTGAATAATTCGAATAAAAATCTATTCGAATATTCGACTATTCGACAGTCGAATAACTTTCCCTTTAAATTTTTATTCAACTGCCTAGTTTGCCAAATTAAAGCTACCAAAATTGGCTTTCATTATTTTAGCTTGAATAAAAAAAATTTGATCAAATGAATACAATCGTTCGAATCATTCGATTGTATAGTCTGATCGAATTTTTGCAATTCGATCATTCGACCAATCCAATAGCAGTAAAATACTTCGACTTCAAAGGATTTTCATTCCCATACAATTCCCATGGTATAATTCAAGGTTTTTTTAACCCTCAAATTTGACCCTTAGTAAAACTGCCCCTAAATCTACTATAAAATCCCTGAAGCATTAAATAAACACAATAGGCTGTTTTTCCTTCCAATATTGATTATTAGTGAGGGGCGAATTCGCAGCGGATTCCCGCGATTTGCCGCTGGCGAATAAATTCGCGAAACGCCAGTGAAAATTCACCTGGCGAAAATTCTCCAAAAAAACGAGTTGCAACAAAAACGACGCGACGCATCGAAGTTGACATGACTTTGGAAATTCTCACATTTTTCGGGGAAGCAAAACTGGGTAGATTCGCCCATGACTAATTATTATATTATATTATTATATGTCTGGATTAAATACAAAGTACTGTTTTATTATTACAGAGAAAAAGGAAATAATTAAAAAAAAAATCTTAATTATTATGATAAAATGGAGAAACTGCCTTCCCATAATTCAGAGCTTTCAGGATAATGGTTTTCTGGATAACAGATCCCACATGAAGTGTGATATTCATGGTTTTAATTTACACTGTGACACAAAGGGCTTTTCAGTCAGAGATGGTGTGATGTAAAGATGACCCTTCCTTTTTATGAGTAGGTTCCATTCTTTCCATAAAATACAGTGATTCACAGCTCACACTAAGACTTTTATAATTGTTTGTCTGGATACCATATGGTGTTTTTAGGGGGAACCGATCGCGTGGCAGGTTCCAATTAAAGGAAGGCTTTAGGATCGTAGACAAAGGCATTTATGGTCTGATGTTTTTGACATCCCAATAGGAAATAAAAATGGAACCAATTCAGGATAAAAAAATCCTATTAAAGCCATTGAACAATGAACTCACACCCAATTTTGCTATAAGCCATATTATGAATTTTCCATGCAAAAAACCTGAAACCTTGCACTTCACAACAAAATTAAGATCACACTTATTAATGATCTGGAATATTTTTGCTATCAAGTTCTGGAATTTATATACATTCATCCAGTCCCGTAAATAAATGTATCAGTCCAGAAGCAAACTGCCCATAACCAAATGTAGATGAGTTAGAATAACAAGTAATTATGGCGAGTGTTATTGTTATAGTGACCTGTGCAACTGCTTTAAAAGCTTCCAACTTCTCGCCTTTGGGACATCTTCGACATTAGCATACATTAATATGCTATTAGCATGTTGGTCAGCATGTGGTAAAGTTCAAATGAGCTTTGTTCCCTTTCATGTGGTACAGTAATCCTGGATGACAATGAATGTTACCTTTTCATTCTCCATATTATGAAAAGGATTTTTGTTTCACTAAAATGTATTTTGTAGTCCGGCAATGCAGATAACAGAAAAAGCAATGAAGGGGAAATAATAAATGAAAGTGTGATTTTAAGCCGATACATGTACTTTGTCCAAAACAAATTAAAAAATATAAAACATTAGATGTTGAAATGTTTTTGGCAATATAAAATTGAAATAAGAAATACAGCAAGGCAATTAAATTGATAACGAACAAAGGGAAGGTTGGATTTGGATAACATTTTGGAAAAAGCAAGACATAATCTATTGGTTATGTAGAAGATTATTAAAATTATTCTATATATAATGCATCCATGAATTTATAAAGTTCCTGCATAATCAGAGAGGGAAATTTGGAAGAAAAAAAAGCAAAATGAATGCATAATTAAAAATAAAAATCTGATGGGATTTATATGTACATTCTTTGCGTGGTTTGAAGCTGGAAGGCATGTTAATTATGATAATAATTATAGACAAGAGAGTCATGTTGGCATAAGCATCCCCTATTTTTCTTTAGGCTATACACAGTATAACAATAGAACTTGAACAATGTTTGAATAGGACATGGTATTAAAATATCACAAATTCAGTAATGGACTGTTTTAAGGTCATTTGTAGGGTTTAAAACATTTTTTTGTAGAATCACATAATTGAAATATAACCTTTGCAAAACCATTGGATTATTTTTGCTGCACTAGATGTAAGTTATGTGTTTTCTATATGTTCATTTGTTGTAAGAAACAGTCATGAGTAAGGATGAGAAAACCTTTTTGCCTGGTACAGATTTGCAGAGAAACTCGTAATTTCACCATTGGCAATTTCTCTCGAATCTTCACGAACCACCTTGGCCATGGTCTGTTTTGTTAACCTCCCCCCAAAAAAATGTCCTGCAAATACATGTGCATTTGTTGCTCAGCACCAAAAAAAGAACAGTGTAACCACAGTCTTAACTTTGCCTTCCTATTGTTTCTTATGCATTTCATCAAAATTTTGCAGTTTTGCAAATTTTTCAACCATTTTGTCTGTTGTATTATTTGGCAAACAAAATGGGACAGTTTCACATACAACTAGCTATAAGCTAATTAAATGCAAATTGTTTACACAAACAAATAGCTCTGTATGATGTTTTTTCAAGGAATACACATTTGCAGATTAAATTTTCATGTCCACAATGCACAGATATTAAAACGCTACATTCAAAGTTGCATTTGCTAAATGATCTTTCCTTTTACTTTCTAGAGCCAGCATGCAAGCAATAAACAAGTAAAAAGGTTTATTTTTTGGAATGGAATCTATAATCATTGACATTAACAATGAGACACATTAGAGCACAAGGCTAATGTGATTTCTGTTGTGCAGAAGTGAAAGGGTGTTGCAAAGTGCTGGAGAAAAAATTATGCTAATGAGGCTTTCATTTTGGAGCATCATTCAATATGTTATCACTTTTGCATTCTAGTATATTAGGATGAAACTGTATGTGCAGTAAAACGAAGCTAACGATGGTCTTACACAATAATTATACTCCCCAACTGAACACTTTGATGGGCCTGTGTCTGGTTGCATTTTCAAAATGATATAATTACCTTTACAGTTTATAAATCACCATCTGGATATCCTTCCCTCTAGAAATGTCTTTGATTATTTCATTCTACTGAAAGATATTGGCAATAAATTTTAATCAGCAGCAGGGTTAACCAACGACATTGATATATCGGTTCATTTGGAGTCCCAGATAGTAACACTATTACCCTATCTGCATTTTAGTCACTTAATGGCACCAAATTTTATTTTAAGCTGTAAAATGTCACAAACAGATGAAAGTCTGACCTTGGGTGAACAAACCTTGTTGTTATTTGATTCTATATGCATTATAGCAGTATTATACATTCTACTCTATTTTGATAATGTAAGTTCAATGATATTAAAACATGCCTGTTTGTGTTTTGTATTTTTCAAAATGAAAAAGTTTAGTAGAGCAGAAGAAAAGGAACTTATTTTGTGAGAATCGCATAAGGTGTGAAATGTAAAGAACTGCAAGTCCTGTTTAGGTAGTTGATACCACAGACTGCATTGCCCTTTAAATAGATGCATGTTAAAAATAGATGCATTTTATGTAGGGTTCCCACCTTTCTGTCTTTGGTACTCCAAGTAAGGTTGTGACATCAAAGAGACTGGTGATTGCCCTGTGGTCCTGTCTATTTTGCTTGTCTTATTTGTTACCTGTCTTGTACGTATGTCCTGTTTGTTCCATTATAAAGATTAAAGCCTGTCTCCTAATACTAGACTTGCTTGGTCTAGCTTTGCAAACCCATTATAGTAACCAGTGGGACTTTATGACAACCAATATCTTTGAACTTCAGAGAAAGCTAAGGTCCCAGGTTATATGCTGATCTCATTTTGTAATTTCATTCTGGCAAGAAGACTCATTTAAACCTTAAACTGGAGAATTATAGAGACAGATGGGAAAAACTAAGAAACACTGATGAAAAATGCAGCAGGTAAAACCGACAGAGATAAATTTAGATAGATTTAAAATAAACAAGAGAGAGGGAGGCGAAGCAGATGAACAGATTTGTGTTTCTTATTTTCAATTTTTCAGACTCAGTGGGAAGGCCAATTGATAGAACTACAACATAGAGTCCACAACCAGTCATCCATCATGTTGTGTGATTGCATTGCTAGAAAGAAATCCAACTTATTGTAGATGTGACCTGCATCAACACCTGTTCCACACAATTAGATTTGGACAGATGAAAGGTCACACAACATAATTTCTTTTGTGGACATTATAGATGGAGTTTTGGTTTTTCCTGCTGAAATAGCAACTACAAATGCATTTTCCTTATTTACTTACTGTCAACAGTTTCCTTGAAAGATTGGCAGCTTTTAAAAAGTATATGAATCTAGAATCAAAATCAAGGCTAATAGTTTTAGCTGTTTTGTGAAACCATTAGCCCATTAGACCCATTTAACTCTTGAAGTGCTGTAGAATGCTGATCAAAGATGCTTGTTACACTGAGCACCAGAAGGGCATTTTAAAAATATCTCTTTATTTAATAAATATTAAAATCATGGAGCGCACATTCCGAACACATTTGTTGTGTTTCGTGGCTGTCCCACTTCCTTAAAAGCAATCTAACTACTAATCAACGTCAAACATTTAATTTAAAAGGTGTGTAGGACACACCCTCCTTAAAAACATTAACCATTGCCATACTAGAAACATTTGTACTGCAAATGAATAACAAGTGAAGGGCATTCCCACCTCTAAATTATTAATGTATAAATGATTCATAACCCTAACATGTGTAGGTATTATACAATATTTAATTTTACTTTTCATTTTACATGGACTAAAAAAGGGACAAATGTTCATAATGAAACCAGAAAATAACCAAATGTGAAATGCTGACCAGGAAGTGTGGCTGTGCCCTAGATTCTATCTGTTATGTATAAACCTATGGAGAAAACATGTTAATTAGCAGTTTGTGATAGGAGGATAGCACTCTAGTAGGGAAAAGTTAAGCCTTTGTGCAAACAAATATTGCTTTGCGTGAATGCAATATGCCTTTTGCAAACCCGGAAAATGTTTAGCGACCACTTCCGCCAGTGGAAGGCCATTGCGAATTTTATAGTTTATGCTAACGCACTGTCAATGTAATAAAACTTCTCTTACTGATGGGGCTCATTTGTCAACACCGGGCAAATTTGTCCATGGGCAGTTTCCTATAGCAACCAATCAGTGATTAGCTTTTTAAAGCTAGCTGCAAGTAGAATAATGAAAGCAGCAATTTGATTGGTTACTACAGGTTACTGCCCATGGGCAAATTTGCCCAGTGTTGATAAATGACTCCCACTATGTTTATACGACACCTTCAAGCACTTTTTAAGAGTGTGCAATTACAATGTGCAATGTGCAATAACGATTCACAATCAATAATCGTTTAAGGAACGATATTACATTGTGAGATGTGGATTTTTAATCTTATTGGTGCACAATGTTTTGCTCCAAAATGTTTTGAGGCGGATACACAATGCACAATAATTTGCACAAAGTTTAGCACAACTAGTATCTATGATTTAAGGGGTTGAAGTGTACCCAATTGTGTATACGTCTTCTGGTGGGAAATAGAGTGCCTGCTGGCAGCACAGACAAGGCGAACCGTGTGGTTATACGAACACCTAGAAGGTATTCAGTGCAGAGCAATATGTATTGAATTTTATTAGGTTTCTTTGCCCATTTTAGTAACATTTGGTAGTAAAGTACCTAGAACTTATGTAAGATATTATAGAGAAAGCTTTTTTCTTTAACTTTAGAGCAGTAAATACTTATTCTAGGGTTCCATAATCTCTCAAATACAGTAAACAGACTTACAGAGAACATTTTAGGAAGTATGTTTAATGTCACATGCAAATACTCTATTTCCCCTTTAAATAAGGTAAGTACTGAAATTTAAATTGTAAAAATGTAAGCTAAATATCTTTTAGCACTAAGCAAGAAATTCTTTGCATCACTACCAAATGTTTTCCAACAGTAGCATTATTTCCCAGGACAAACATTTCCAGAAAGAAAAATATTTTAAGATGCTACTTTTACTGTGGGCACAGCTGAAAGCCTGATACACACCAGAAGTCTGTCAACTTAGATTATGCTCTTTATATCAGGGGAGCAAAACAACCCACATTTTCCCATAACATAGGACTAAAAGGAAAAACAAAAAAGAAGACTGATAAAGAAGTGTGATTCTGGACTCCTTTCAAGTTAACTGTTGGAACCCTCTTTATGTAATGTGCTCATTTCAGAGATACTTTGTGCTCTGTCTATAAAAATATTAAATGTTCCTGCGCTGAATAAAAATATTTATATGGCACACACTGAAGTTATTAGATATCAATTCACTGTCATTTAAGGTCGGCTTTTAAAAAGTCTTGGTTGGCCTCGTTGACGGTTCATATAATCTCATACAAAAGAATCAAAATGCACACTGTATTGACCAAAAATGTGGTGTAACCTTTTACATCATCTTGTGCATAGTTAACCTTAAAGGCTTTATTTATCTTGAAATGAACTATAATCATGATGTAATATATAATACAATAAGTCACAGCCACAGGTGCTTTATTTCAGAATTTAAGTTTTAGAATAATTTAATAACTTTTTATGCAGTTCTGAACCAGGACAGGGTCAAGGTAGGATCTCTGAAGCTAGACCTCCTAAGGACAAGGACCTAAAACCCAGTTCCTGGATCTAATGGCCTGTGCCTAGCCCATAAATAAGACATGTTAAAGATACCCAGCTTTATTACAATGTACAGTATATAGCAAGATCAGTAGCAACTAGCAAATCAGAAGTATAAACAATTAGGTTAGGTCAACTACAGTAGTTTATGTAAGCCTTGCCATGACCATTTTATGGGTATTTTGAATAGGGTTCACCTTTTCTCAGCAGTGTCAAGAGGTCAGTTAAGAGCAAAAATGTGCACCTGCTTCCCAAAACCCTTTACCCAACTGAACACCGTAAGTGCCTTTTTTCATTTTAACCTAGGAGATTTAATGCCAACACCTAATACTAATCTATGACAATAGCATCTGGGCAAAGACAAGACAGGTGTCATTATTCATTCAATTGGCCCCATTATATTTATTCTCATCTTACCCAATCCTCCCTGACCTGCACGGTTTTCCATCCAGATCCTTGCATTTCTCTTCACTCATCTTGTCGCAAGAAAACCCCACCAGTCCTTTATCTACCATGTCCCTTTATTTCCCAGGTAAAGCTTCATCCGTGGCTTTTCAATGACAGTACCTACCAACTACCACCTGGGTTCTAGAGGTATTGACCCCAGCAACAAGGTAGCAACAGAAAAATGAGCAGGAGAAATAATATAACAGCAGCATAATAGAATGCCCAATCCTTCACATTAAAAACATTAAAAATGAATAAAGTTAGCAGAAACTGAACCATGCCTAAATTACTTACACTACGGGGCAGATTTACTATTGGTTGAATTTCGAATTAAAACAAATTCGAAATTTGACCATCAAAATTTTGGGGGGGGGCATTTTTGATCGAAAATGGACCTATTTCGATCAAATAGGTCTGTTTTTGATCGAATTCAAATCGTTCCATCGAACGATTTTCAAAAAAAGTTTTGATTTCCAAGGACTTAGAATAATTTGCAGGAAAGCTTCCAGGAGCTCCCCCATAGGCTACAGTTTGGCAGCTTTAAGGTGGTGAATAGTTCAATTTAAATTTTTTAAAGAGACAGTACTTCAAAATTCAAATTTTTCAATTTTTTTCAATTCAAATCGAATTTTGGACTATTCGGTAGTCGAAATAGTCCAAAATTACTTTGAAATTTTAATTTTAAAAATAAAAATTTTATTCGAAAATTCAATTCGACCCTTAGTAAATGTGCCCCTAAGTACATATGAAGGTGATACTTTTACACAATTGTACACAATTCATCAGTAGATGCAGGAAATTATAGAAACAAGTGCCTTAAAGTGGACCCGTCACCCCAAAAAAAATATTTAAAATCATATTTTATCACATTAGTCAAGCAAAATGAACATTAATTACACTATATAAATTATTTTAATCTTGTTTCCTTCAGTCTGGGAATTCATAATTATAGCAAGCAGGCAGGGGCCATTTTGTGGACACTGTTATTAAGGCAAGCCTTGTATCATCTCAGAATCTTGTTTGTGCACCAAACCTGATGTCTATCCCCATGTTCTGGATACACAATTAAATGGTTAAGAGAACTGGGGGAATGTGGGGAGAGCAGTGACATCTAGGAAGTGCTGAATGGAAAGTGAAAGTAATTATCTGCCCAAGGCATAGAGGAGTGGCAGACAATATTTGATTGACAGCTGAGATTTTTTAATGATCTTAAAACAGCTATGAATGCTTTAATAAAAATGTTTAATTGGATTTCATGTTTAATTTGAAAAGGACTTTTATTATACAGATTTTTGTGTCTGGGTGACGGGTCCACTTTAACAAATGGATTCAATATGCACTCTCCGTTGCATCCATTTTATATTACAGGTATGGGATCCCTTATCTGGAAACCCATTATCCAGAAATCTCCAAATTATGGAATGTCTTCCATAGACTCCATGATAATGAAATAATCCAAATTTATAAAAATGATTTCCTTTTTCTCTGTAATAATGAAACAGTAGCTTGTACTTGATCCCCACTAATATATAATTAATCCTAAACCAGCCCATTGGGATTTTTTCATGTTTACATGATTTTCTAGTAGATTTAAGGTATGAAGATCCAAATTACGGAAAGATCCATTATCCAGTAAACCCCATTTCCCAAGTATTTTGGATAATAGTCCCATATCTGTACCAGCAGGAAGGTTGTACCCCCCGAAACGTTGATATGTTGGTAGTATAAATAAAAGGGGCATATCCCCCAACTGCAAACAATATTACACAGTTGGTAAATTACCCTTACAGTCTCAGAATAATCTTATTCCTTCATCTTCAACCCTTTTCTAAAACACATTCATCAGGTGAAGGCAAGCAAAACATGAAGCAACCCAGCTGCCAGTAATCCCTCAACAAATATATAACAAATTTTAAAAACTCAGTAAAACTCAGTAGATGTTTCACCCACTTAATTTAGTAAAGCACACAGGAGGTGCCATGCTAATTCTTCTCTTTGCCTAAGGTAGTTCTGATTTTCCACAATCCTCTTGGTAAATCCATATTCCTTAGGATACATACAACACACTTTCATTTTCAAAGGATGAATATGTAAAAACAAAGTACATTGTGTATTACCAAGAAAATGTGGCGGTGTGTGTGCAGCTTATTCCAAATTTGCTTTACTACATCCGTCTAGGTCAAGGCATATTTGTTGTTAATTTATCATGCAGCAAGCCCTCGGGTCACTTTTTTTAAGCTGTAAATCATGTTTATTTATACAGGACTAGCTAATACTATCCAGGCTTTAACTTTGCTTACACATTTTTAATTGCAAGGAACAGTAATATTTTGCACTACAGCCATATATTTTATTACATATAAATATAACCTATTCTGTGATGTGGACAACTGCGAAAGTGTTGATGAATGTTCACCATAGTGAGTATAGGTAGCAAGTGGTAAGATATTATTACTAATAAAACAGGGGCATAAAACAGTGCAATATGCAAGCTGACGGGTTAAAAAATAAACTTTAAGGAAACAGTAGCAATTAAAGATAATGTAAATAATTGAAGTGGAACAGCTGCTGAAAATGAGTCCATTTGGCTGAAGGAGGTAAGAAAACAGAGGAATGGAAGGTTGAGCCTAGTTTCCCTTATACAGTAATGAAAATAAATTAATTTGACCAGACAATGATAGCTATGGTTACTCATATAATAGATTTGTGTAGAACAATGACAGTATGGTGGCTCCATTCAGTCTTTTAGCGTTGACATCATTTTTAGAAATATTGATTGACTAAATATTGTAGTAGAGTATGTTTGGTTATTGCCTGGCTACATTGTCGCCCTGTGATCCAGGCATCTAGACTGACTTTATATAATCATATAACGGTCAGCTTTAGAATTGCTGTGGAAGTAATTGAAATACAGTTTGAGACAATGACATGTTATATGAATGAATATTTGGACTTTTCAATCGACAATATATATATAATTTTGGTAAAACATTATACACAAGATTATTTTGCCTGTCCTACCTACTTCTAATCAGAACATTATTATTTACAAGACTCCATGACAAAGAAGGTTCTTCAGAACAACTGCTTTATTTATTAGACAAAGCATTGGAGCTTTGAGAAGCATGTCATAATGTCACACTTAGCATGGCAAAGAGAGCTTCAAATGTCATGCCCATTTGACCAAGTTTATATACATTTTACAGAGCATTCAGTATAAGGAAGGTGTACAAGGAATTGCCATACATGGTCAAGACCCTCCTTACATAGGAGCAATCCTAGACTGGAAATCTGTGGGTTTGGGCAAATGCCCGATGGGCCACTTGCTTTAAAATGTAAATGGGCTGCTCACCTAAAAAATGCAAATTAGGTATGTCTTTAATGTGTAAATGAGCCAATCACTTTAGAGATGTAAATGAGCTGTCCATAATAGCCAGCCACAGCTAAGACAATGCCTGCATTTGTTAGTGCACATGCCAGTACTGGCATATGGGGGTACCATGGAATTCTGACCAATTAATAGTAATATTAGAGTTGCTTGCTATATACCCAGTCCCTTATGATTATGAATAGGTATGTTGGCAACAGGAAGATCCGTGATAAGTCACCTGTATATGGAACACTGTGATATGTAGCATTAATTGCATGAGACAGCCTAGTCTCTTCAAATATGCCACACATTGGCCCTGTGATACACATGGTAATTAAAGTCCTCTTATTTGCCAGGATACATGGTCTAGCTGGGGGCACACAAAGGAAAATGTAGAATATACTGTATAGGGTCACTAAACCATCAGATAGCATAATTGTGATAGAAACTAGGGTGAGATATTTGTTGCAAGGGCCAGTTCGAGCACATAGGTTGTATAAAATTGCTGGGGATTAGTAATTGAAAAATATATATTAATAGACACTAGTTCTAGTTAACCTTGGGGTTGGAAATGAATATCATGCTTTGCATGAGCATGAATACATGCGCTGTTTTGACACTTTTGCCAGGACTGCTTTTTCCTCCCAGTCCTGCCCTGCATAGGAGCAGGTGCAAGCATTACTGTAAAACATTTCACAAGTAACAGGTTCCTTTGTCCAACAGTTTGCATGCTTTGTGGTCGAATATGTGGCAACTGATACAGAGTCAAGGAAAAGGAGCATAAACATCTCAGAGGAGCTTTGAAAGTGTGTGGCTTCACAGACTGGGCCTTTGTCAAAACAGCAATATCCAAGCTGAAAAGGAACATCAAAAGAAACAACCGCCCGGAGACCCATAGTAGGCGAAACATAGTCATCCCATATGTAGAGAAACTCAGGAGGATTTTCAACTAACACCACATCCCTGTGTTTTTCAAACCTAGCATCACACTGAGACAAAAACTGATACACCCAAAGGATCCAACTCCTAAAGGAAAACAAAGTAATGTGGTGTAATGTGGTCCAGTGTAGCGATGAGTGCGCTGATCTATACATTGGGGAGACAAAACAACTGCTCACTAAGTGATTGGATCAGAACATGAGGATGGACTCTACAGGACAAGACTCGGCTGTCTTTCAACACCTAAAAGACAAGGGACACTCATTTGAAGATAGCAATGTCCAAAACTTGGATAAAGAAGACCGCTGGTTTGAAAGAGGTGTGAAAGAAGCAATTTATGTTAAGGTGGAGAAACCATCCTTGAACAGAGGAGGGGCCTTCAACAACACCTGTCTGCTACATAACATGCTGTTCAAACATCTGTACCCCAGCGGTTTCAGAACTCTTCACACATCCATTCATGCAACTCTCACAAGTAACTCTTTCAGTACCCTATGCTCCATCTGTTTATGCTTTCCCTTGAACCTTAGAGCTTCAGTGACTTCTGGAGCAGACATGTGGCCATCGAAAATTTGTATTTGAAAAATCATAAATTCAGGATATGTTTTTATGTATCAATTATAATTCTCTGTGTTAACAATTCTCATTTCTGCTTTTCAAAGTGGCAGCAACTATTGAAAACAAGTTCCACCTACAATTTCCAGTCAGCCTGAATATGTTTTTGTATAACAGATTTCCTTTTGATAAATTGAACTTGTTGCTTGATCCTTTCAGGATCAGGCTTGGGGGGCCAGGATGGGTCAAATATACTCATTTCATTGTGTTTGTGCTTCTCAATGCAGAGAAATTGTGATTAGTACTAAGCTTTCTATTGATTTGCCGGTCATGTTTTTAGCCACCATGAAACTCAAAAGTTTTTCCTGACTGCCAAGTGGTATGAGCCACCTGACTAATCAATGTCCGCAAACATAAAACCAATGTCAGATTTAATGATGGTGATAAAGTGCAAGAAAACATTCATAAATCTCAAACGTTCTTTTTTGCATCTGCATTGATTTACTTTACCCTCTTTAGTTTTGAGTTATTGTCTGTGTACACGGATTTCTGAATTTTACTACAGTTGAGTCTAGTTATGTAATGAGAAAGGTCTTTTTTGTTATTTTAATTAAAAGCAAGGTGATAAATGAATGATGTGTAAAAATAGTATAACAGCTTACATGAACGAGCACTGAACAAATAATACGTTTAAAATTTTTAAGTTTTAAATATCAGAGTTTTCTTTTGATCAAACTATAACAAGGGTTTAAGCATTAAGTGCTTAGAAGAAAATACTACCTCTCCATCTGGAAACACAAAAGCAAACTAAGATGTCTAATCTCACCCAATAAAAAAGATTCTGTGGATTCAGGGCATCTTGCCAAAAGGTGGATATGTAGATTAAGGAGGAAGCACAGACAGAGCCGCATCAGAATAGACATAGAAGGCAGACAAGCTAAGTAACAGAGAGTCATTGAACAGTCAAGGTTGGTAAATGTCCATGCAAAGCACAGAGGGGTTAAAAAGCACTTAGTCAGAGTCAAGACACAGATGAGGGCAGGGTCCAAAACAGGCCAAAAGTCAAATAGGAAAAACAAGAAGTACATGCACAGGCTGTGTGGACTTATGAGCAATCACTTAGTACTGGACGTTAGTGATCTTAAAGTTTGCAGCACACAGCACCTCTGTTCGGGTCTTACTTGTGGTCCAGACAGGGTTACAGAGACCCCATCAACCAGACTAGAACAATCACTACACAGATTTATCATTACAGGTGCAAATGGGGTGCTAGGTTTGGAGCGAAACTTCGATATCTCCCTACCACCACTTCCATATTACCTTGTTGCCTGTTCTTGGCTCTCTGTTGTTCAGCTGTGAACTGTATCCTGAAGATGTCAGCTTTGACCTATATCTGAACTTTGTTTGCCACCATTTTTGACCACTATTTCTTATTTTGGGTGCATTCCTTGTTTGTTTTGCCTATCCTACCTACTTCTAAATAAAAAAAAGGCTATCCTGAAAGCTGTCATGTCAATGTTCCATATGATCATTGGTTGGTGATGAAAAAAGCCCATTGACTTTAATGTAGTTGGACTAAAAAGTTGGCTGCATAAAAAAGTCACTGCAAGAAAAAATGGCAATTGTCTTTAATGCATTTGGACAATAAAAGTCACCAAGACAAAAAAGCCGTAGAGACAAAATGTCAACGAAACAAAAAAGTCACTGCAAGAAAAACACCCATTGACTTAAATTAATTTACGTTTTGCAAATGTATCGATGTTTTGAGAATTTTTCAGCAATTTCATGAATTATTTGATGAAGGCAAAGGGAACAGATTATTTCAGCACTATTATTGTTATGTTTATGTTACCCCACCAAGTCCATTGGTCAGTTCTGGAATTGAGCTAGTTAGACAATTTCATCTGCTGATGCTCCATGTTGCCCAATTCATAATGCATTTGCAGATGATGAATCAAAGTGAAAAATCATCTCTTCTTAGTTTTCTGCTGTTTTTGTTGTTCTCGTGCTCTGCACAAAGGATTAGAATAACAGGAAGATGGTTACATCTTGTGTGTTCCCTACTTGTTCATTTAATCCATGGTCAGACAATTTACATTAGTGGCCTGTGTATTGAGCCCAGTACCAGTCTTTTTGGCTTTAATGACAAAAAGTTCACTGGTTCCTTCATAAATGTAGCCATATTAGCATAAACAATTTTCATGCTGCGTGTAGTTATGTAGAATGTTGTACTAAGTATATTGCTTTGTTGTTGGATTGCACTAGGCCATACTTGGAGGTACACAGCTAAAGGCACAGGAACAGCTAAGGTGTTAGATGAGTAATTCAGTAATGAATTATTAATAAATAAATAAAGCCCCACTACACATGAAACACAAAGTATGTCGTACACAAATGTTTCATTAGAACTCTGATACCTGTCTACTCAACTAATCATATATATTTTATTTGTGTAGAAATTTATATTTTTATGCTAGTGTTGGTAGCATCCCCTTAAAATATATACTCCAAGATGTTAATGGAAGAAAATTTAATTTTTCTTAAATGCATTAAATCTGTAAAACAATAATTGCACAATGTTTAGAACAAATATCTCCTAAAATACATCATTATTCAATTATTTTTTATCAAGCAATTTTCTGTTGACTGCAAAAAACTGTTAAAATCTTTAAATGGTTTGTCATGTTCTGTACTAAAACTGCCATTTTTGTTTTGTAATGAGCCTTTAAAGGAAAACTATACCCCGAAAATTAATTTTTGAGCAAAACAGATAGTTTATATCAAATCAACTGACATATTAAAGAAGCTTACCTACCTGGTATATATATTTAAGTAAATATTGCCCTTTTACATCTCTTGCCTTGAACCACCATTTCGTGATGGTCTGTGTGCTGCCTCAGAGATCACCTGATCAGAAATATTTCAACTCTAACTGTAACAGGAAGAAGTGTTGAAGCAAAACACAGAACTCTGTCTGTTAATTGGCTTGTGTGACCTAACTTTATAGTTTTTTTGGTATGTTTGTGTGCACCGTTGGATACTAGGATCCCAGGAGGCTGTCCTTATTTTTTAAAATGGCAATTTTCTATTTATGATTACCCAATGGCACATGTTACTAAAAAAGTGTATTATTATGAAAATGGTTTATTTACATGAAGCAGGGTTTTACATATGAGTTGTTTTATGCAATATCTGTTTATAGAGACCTACATTGTTCGGGGGGTATAGTTTTCCTTTAAATAAAAAATATGTATATTGGTGAAGGTGGCATTTGCAATAGTTCTGTGATATAAAGTATTGATATAAATGGGTTTGGGAAGATGTTCAATTAGCTTTATTGTGTTGAATATTTGGTCAATTTAACACATGACATGCTAGGAATCAAAATGTAATAAAATAAGGATTAGACAAATTAGGATACCCACTGGAGCCCAGGTAGGTTAATAATTATAATAATATTAATGCTACTTCAATGGGCATCTTTTGTTCATGGTTATAAAATCCAACTGTGACATCTAAGATCGGCTTCTATCAAAGCACACTCATAGAAGTTCTAAGTTAAGCAGGGCAGATTAGAAAGAGTAGTATTTGCCTTCACCAAGGAGAATTAATGTGTTCTCCATAGTGTCACCTGCCTAATTGTATGAACCATAAACTAAAAATGGTCCCTGAGCTGTTGTATACTGCTTTAACCTTTGAAAGGGCTATGTAATTAAATCATTATTAAAGAGTTATATCCTAATTTCTCTGTCAGGAAGAAAAACCTCTCATGTTGTACTTAAATACTAACAGCAGCAGGAATAACTGTGATTAAAATGAAAATATTTAAATGTGCACATTTTAAAGTTATTTTCATCAGTCATGTTATTTCCAAATGTAAAGCTAAATTAAAACATAACAATCCCAAAAAATGAGCCCTCTAACAAAGTAGAGTTCTTTTAATTTAACAAAGTTTAGAGAGTCATCTGACACAAAATGCCTAAGGCTCTGAGTTGATTGCTTTTCAGAGATCCAGACATCGCATTGACTGGTCATGTGCTTCTGTTTAAGGCTCTACTCACTCTAGAGAGTTTGTACTCCCTTGGTGACCCTTACGTAAAAGAAAAATTAAAGTACATGAATTTGGGTAGTGTAGTTGAAAATTTGGAACTTCTTGAGGAAAAATGGTGGGTGAGAGTAAGAAGTACAGTATCCATTGGAAGTAAATTTTTATATTTAATACTAAAACCACACAGAGCAGAAATCACGTTATACTGAGACAATTAACTTAATTTGTTTTGTTTTATTTGAATTTATATTGTCTGATAACTTAATAAGCAAAATAAAATGGCTTTAAAAATATCACAATGAACGTAAGAGATGGATTGATTAAATATCTCCACAAAAAAACATGATGGAAGGAAAGTGTTGAAATTACATTTAGCCCACAGAAAAAATAATTTGTTCAGCTTCATAAAATAAAACAACAACAAGTAATACAATTTGTTTTCTGCTTGGGGCTTAATAGGAGGCTGATGCCAAAGATGCCCAAGGTTACCTCTGGGGAGGCTGTGCTCGGTTGCTATTTTGATTGATTATTTATAAATTTTCTCCTGTTGGTTCATGACTTATGTTCCCATTCCACATTCTTATTTTATTTTCATATACTGATATAGATCTTATCTACAGTTTAAGAAGTATGAAAACAGTATAATTAAAGTAGGAGCTTTTTATTTGTAGTGTTTAATGTTGCTATCATGTTTTTAACTTTCCACTATTTTTCCTTTCTGTTTTTGGAAATAAACATGTTTTTGTTTGTTATTACTCACCTTGGCAACATTTCTCTTAAAACAAATAATAACTTGTCTACGGAATGGTTGATAATGCAGTTTACCTATTGTAGCAGGACATTTGTCATAAAAGAAACATCTGGAACTGAGTGGTGGAAAATATGTTCTAATATTAATATTTATGCCCCTTAAATAACCACCTCAGGCTTCCCTGTCTTTATCATTTAGAAACATGTTTCATAACCAACAATGAGTAGAGAAGAATGTTAGTTTCTGTAAGGCTTGTGGAAAAGTTGAATTCTTTAAAAATGCTTTCTCATTCTTTGTTGGGGGACCTTATGGCACACCATACCATGCTTCCTCCCCTTTACATTACTATCACACTAATACTGCTATTTACCGGTTGATTATATCCTCTGGCAAGATTCAGGAATGTGTATAGTTCCCTGCTGCAAACTAATCAGCTTTTGAAATTAGTTATTGATCTTAAGACCATTGTAGAGGACAAATTTAGTGGCTGCTTCATTGAGTACCAGCAATGACACTATTTGTGTGTACCTCCCAGAAACAAAAAATCAAAATACCCAAGAGATTCAAACACACGGACCTAATATACACTTATTTAACAGTGAGGAATGAAAGGCAGGAATACATAGTAAAGCACATATAAACCAACTCAGTCATTTGATGAATATGTCACCATCACTTGCTATTGCAAGATATTAGTCTGCATTTTTTCATACCTCTGATAGGCATGTTGACATATGTCAGCCCATTTTTCCTGGACCCTTACAAAAAAATCAATAAAGATTAATTTGAACTTCTGCATTAGCTGATTTGAGACAGATGATTTTATATCTTGCCTACATTTTATGGGGGAAAACCATGTAAATTCCTAAATCAAGTTGGTAAGGTTGATGGACACGTTATAAAATAATAATGTGGCTGTTTTGGGAATTATTGGTTTATTGTTACCCTTGGATTATTTAAGAGCAAAATCTTGTTTTCCTATTAAGACAAACACAGTTCAATAATCCGTTCATCTGTAATAAATATTGGTTATAAATACAGCTTAGAGAAACACCTAGATGTGTTATGTGTGGGATTGATATTTTATTCATGAAAAGATTAACAAACTATACTAACTACTGCCACAAATGGATCTTTTTCATCTAGCTACTCCTAGAACTTGCATTGCCCTTCTATTATGAGATAAAGTATTGGAAAATTTAGCCTTCTCAAACAAGGACAAACGGATACCAAACTCTAGCTTTAAAGGGGTTGTTCACCTTTGAGTTGACTTTTAGTATGATGTAGAGAGTGGTATTCTGAGACAATTTGTAGTTGGGTTTTAATTTTTTACTATTTCTGGTTTTTGAGTTATTTAGCTTTTTATTTAGCAGCTCTCCAGTTTGCAGTGTCAGCAATCTGGTCGCTAGGGTCCAATTTACCCTAGCAACCATGCATTGATTTGAATGAGAATATGGAATATTAATAGGATAGGGTCAGGAAATAAAGACAAATAATAAAAAGTAGCAATAACAATAAATGTGCAGCTTCAGAGAGGATTTCTTTTTTGAGGGTGTCAGTGACCCCCTTTTGAAAGCTAGAAAGATTCAGGAGAAGAAGAAAAATAATTTATAAACTATAAAAAAATAAATAATGAAGACCAATTGAAAGGTTGCTTAGAATTGGTCATTCTATAACATACTAAAAGTTAACCTGAAGGTGAACCACCCCTTTAATGTTCTTTAGAGTCGAGTCAGGGTATCTTTCCTTACCAGAAGGTGGCACCACTTGCAAAAGGAGGCAAAATGACATCAGAGTTCCTCTGATTACGTGGACTAGTATATTTTGATAAAAGGTATGGTGCATTTAAGGCTGTACCTCTGTACCTCCCAGGTCTTTTGCTTTCCTTACTATTTAGCATAATATGGTGGCAGATAAATGGAAAGAGTGAACTGCACAGACTGGCTGAATGTTAAGCCATGTTCAGGGCTAGTTTTGGAGGATAAAACAAACAACATTTTTACTGTCCACTTCAGTATCTAAGAATCTCTTTTGGAGGAAAATATAATACATATTTTATGTTGTAACAATTTGTAGATATTTTTCCGTATACTTAACATGCATGTGCAACCTCTGGCCCACCTGCTGTTGCATTGCAACTCTATGTATGATTTAGCCCATCCACCAGCCTTGCTGCATTATCAGCAACTACCCACCCCCTCCTCTATAATTCTGTCTCTATTACTATTCATTATTATTTAAAGATAAATATTGCTACACCTGCGGTTCTTTGATTGAATTTTTATCCCGGAATGGCTAAATCAGCATAATGGTATATTAACCATAAATTACAGAAATTCTATTAGTTATAATGATTTTAGTAGTGTAACGATAATTAATGGCTCTGAATGCTATGCAAACCATTTTCTGATCATTGACTAGCACATATTCATATTCATTATATAAACACATTTCCTGTGGTTTGACCTTACACTGTCAGCAAATTCTCAGCTATCTTTATCATTATTATTATTTTGTTACAGTATGTTGAATGGGCATACCACACAGCAAAACAGAGAAGTTTCATCATTTTCACAAGTCTGTACTAATAAATATATACAGTACATAGTAGGTTGAATTTTGAACTGCAAGGTTAAGTTTGTAATTTTAGGGAAATTAGATCTCCCACAAGAATAACTTTTTACTTTCCTTTATCGTGTTCACTTGTATATAAAAATGAGGAGCACAATCAAATAATTCTAGGAGTTCATGGTATAACTTTTATTCAATATTCTGGAATAGTGACTCAGTATACAGAATAGAAA
>CM044434.1:16861106-16878783 GCA_024363595.1 Xenopus borealis | reverse complement strand
CTTGGGCTGGTACACAAGCACAAAACATCATGTACAACATTTATACCTACTTATTCAGTTAAGCTTTAGTTCTTCTTTAAAAGCTCCATACAAGAATTGTGTGCCCAGATGAGGTATTGGGTATTGTTAGGAGAATACATAGCATTACAAACACTGATTATAACTTTGATGAACATGTTTATAACTGTAATGTAAGCAAACCCCTTCTCACTATGGTGGATACCCATTTCGCCCAAAGTGAAACGGCAAAGAAGTCACCAGCTGTATCTAAGACAATGGGTGTCAAACAGAGCAACTTTTTTTTTTTAAATCATGCAACATTTAAAAAAAATATCCATTTTCCAAATATCCATTTCGCTCATCCCTAGTAGATACTGAAAATTGTCCCCAGCCCTGAGGAATGTGATAAGCATGTGAGAGCTTGATGGAGTAAAGCAAATCTATTTTTTTGGAGTGAAAATAAATGTGTTTTTAAAAGCTCTGCCATGGCCTCTTGAAAATATATTTTTCAAGAAAAAGCTTTCTATAAGAAAGTGTTTGCAATATAGGTTTTTGATTGTAAAATATATTGTATAAAAAAAATCAAGTGTTTAGGAGTATGGGTTCACTTCAAGTTTTCAAACCTTAAACTGAGAGTGCCTGTTTATACCAAAACCCTAACTTTTGTTTTCTTACAGTGCTTTCTTACAATAATTCTATTCTTCTGTTTCAAGTGGAAGCCATGCTCTTCTGCCACTTGCATTATCCTGGGAATGAAATGTTCTCTGGTGAGTAGGTTAAACTGACCTTGGACGTAGGGTATTTGTGTATATTAATCTTTTCTTCTCAAAGCCTACTCTTTTCTTATGAAAACAAACCTAATTGGATGAGACTTTCTTCATAACTCAAGTCTTTTAACCTCTTAATTCATTTGTCGCTCTGCTCTGAACACCTCCAAGCTCAATAATCTGCCTTTTTATATTCAGTTAAACCAGATGCCTCCAGATGTATTCTAAATAGGGGCTTATGGCTAATTTATATAGTTAGAAAATTTAAATCTCCTCTTTTGCATCCCCCCATAAACTTTTTAGGTATAACATTGTAGTAGACTTTGCAGCTACTGGGAAAGCATTATTACTCTCTGCATTGTTTACCAGGACTTGAGTATCTATCTGAACAATATGCTTGCCTAATTTTAGAATTAAAAAGCATAACCGTGTCTTTCTGTGCAAAGAGTTCATCACAATTTGCCCTTAAAGAAGCAGAACAGTAGCTTCATCAAAAGAAATGTTTAAAAACATTCAAACATTCACTTTAAAATGATACTTTCTGTGTCAGAAGGAGGACCTCTGCAAATATTTTTGTTTTTTGCATTTTAGGGGTTCATAGCACATAACCTAATTTATTGTATACATGTTGAGTAAAATGTTCTGTTCTAGCTAAAGCAGCAGGCAGTTCTTTTGTTCTGACTCCCATGCATGTAGCCAATTGGACAAATGTGGTTTGGTAAGCATTACACACAATCCTCCCCTCACTGTGGTGGCTGCAAAGAGAAAGACTTCCACTAGTTTAATCAGAATTTTGTTGCAAAATTGCCACCAAAAAGTCAAAAAGAAAGATATGTCTTATGGGCATTTAATACTTACCAAGCATTGGATATATAATGGTATTCATTAGTAATGTGTTGGTTGACCCAAACCCCATGCTAACTCGTTTGTTGACCACTGGTTTGACCAACCATTGCAGGGTTAGGGTTGAGTGCAGGGGAAGTACACTCCTCCACTGCCCCTAAAAATTCCCTGTCTTGGAACCAGAAAAGTCGTTCACAGTGCGAGAAGATACATAAACAGGTTGGGCAGAGGTCCTACAATGTTGGTGCTGTGTTTTAGAACAAATGCCCACTGAGATATCTGTGTTTATACAATGATAGACGAATGATAGAGCAATTGGAATTTTCTTTATACAGTAGGTATATTATTAAAAATATATCTGGTGCCCAGGTATAGATCTTGTTTGGTGCAGAGCACTAGAATGAATACAGAATTGAACATGTATTGATAAATAAACATGCATGCTCCAAACAAGTTGTGGCTTGCACCAACACAATCCTTTGTCCCATTCCCTCATCAGTTTGCACACAACTGCATATATTTTAGAGTGCACAGCTAAACTGAACCTTGGGGTAACTCCAGGGTTCCATAAGTATCCAATACTACACATGGGATTGGATGCCAATGCTGTTACTGACAATTTACTCTTTGTCCACTAGAATGATGTCCTCCCCTCTTGGAGAGCACATGATTGCACAGTATAATCCTTTCTAACCACTTATGTGAACTAAAACCCTAGTCCTGTCTAACAGATAACTCTTGGCAGCACTTAATTCATAATAATTAAATATGCTATTTCAATAGCACTTTTATGCAGCAAACAAATCAAATGTCATTCCTCTTAAACCTAAAACTAGACTGATTCACTGTCCTTCTGCATACAAAGGAAACCTGCTCTTTAAAGTTACCTTGGACACTATTAGGACAAATTATGTTGTGCAGGAGCAAATTGCATTTCCTGTATTTTGCATACAAGTCCAAGCTTGTTGTTCTGAACACAGACCCTGTTATTCTCCACATCAGCTGCATCTCACAAGCATTGTAGGAGAGAAAAACCTTCCCTCTAGGAATTACATACGAATGCAGCAGGAAATTGCCAACAGTTGTGTGCACTCACAATTACCATCAGACTTTTTACACTTTATACTGTATTTTAGTGTGCCAAAATTTAGAAAAAAAATCTGCTTTGCTGCCTCCCCCAGTTGTTGGTGTGCAGCTTGCTGATTGGTTGCTAAGGGTTACAAGATCTACTGTTATCTATACAGATTTACAAAATTCATGTGAATAATTCGAAGTTCGATCTAATTTAATATAAATATTGGAATATGCAAATTAGGCAAATTAGACCATAGAATATTTAAATTCGACTAATTTGAATATTCGCATAAAATTTTATTCGAATATTCGACTATTCGATGGTCGAATTACTTCCCTTTTAAATTTTTATTCGACCCCCTACTTCGCCAGAACCAAGCTAACGAATTGGGAATCATTACTTTTGATTGGATAAAAATTCCATAGATCGAATTTTTTTATTCAGTCGATCGAATGGCGGTAAAATCCATCGAAATTAATAGTCGAATTCGAAGGATTTTACTTCCCTTTTATTCCTATAGACGAATTTCGAATTTTTTTTTCATTCGAAATTCGACCAATGATAAATCTGACCCTTAGTTCAACAGTGATCCAATAAAGGTCACAAAGTTTGCACCACGTTTAGTGTTAGGCAGCACTTGATTCAAGAGGGGATGGCACAAGCATGTGGGGTAGGCAGGTGTCAAGGACAGGGCTGACCTGCTCCTTCTGATACTGATTTTTGAGTATAGTACTGGATTTTTGATCCAGCACCCCATGCAGAGACCTGCACACCCCTTTGGTGTAAGCGCTCCATATATTAGCTGGCACGCTTTTGCACTTGCACCCAAGGTTTGGGTAAATGACCCCTATAGTTACCAATAAGGAATATATTTATAAATAAATTACCTCCAAATGCAACGTGATGATTGGTTGCTAAGGGTTGCAGGACCTACAGTTATCTGTACTCTTAGCTCACCAGTAATCCAATAAAGGTCACTAATTTTGCACCACTTTTCATGTTAGACAACTTGATTCAAGAGGGGATGGTGGAGGCATGTTGGGGAGGCAGGTGTTTAGAATAGGGCTGACCTGCCCTTCTGATACTGATTTTTGTGTATAGCACTGGATTTTTGATCCAGCTCTCTGTGTAGAGAGCCACACCCCCGACCGCTATAGTTACCAAAAAGATGTTTGTTTATATGACCATTGAATGCAACATGTTGATTGGTTGCTAAGGGTTACTGGATCTATTAATAACTCTACTCTTAGCTCACTGTTTTTTGGTAGTAATGCAAAAAAGGTAACAAACTTTGCACAAGATCCAGTAATTCATTGCAACCAATAAGATGTTTGTTTCCTAAAAGATGACCACTAATTGCACTTACTGATTGGTTAATAGGAGGTTTTGCTGATTTTGTGATATATATAGCTGGGAATTGACAAAGCTCACATTAATGGCTGAATAGCAGAAGTGCTGCATGCTTGCATTACAATAGCCTGTGATGGGCGAATCTGTTGAGAAACACATTGAAGCCAACGGGCGTCAAAATAATTTTTAACAAGTGACCATTTTTATGTGCAACTATTTTGCCCAAATGCACTAGTCGAATAATTTTTTTGCGCTGTTGAATTTTCTCCGCAGTTTCACAAAAAACATTTGTGGGAGGCAAAATGCAAAAATTTGCTGTAAATCCATGCCTGACGAATTTATTCACTCATCACTAACAATAGCTATTTCTCATATTATTATGTATCTAAAATTTAAGTTCACTTTATTACATTCAGCCCTATACATTTAAGAGGAGAAACACTTTGAAGAGCACATTATAGTCATCAGCATGTCTGCAATAATTTGCTAAAGCTGCATAACTAATGGCTGCTTTACTTACGTTTTCCCAACCAGGCAACCTACAGATGTATATGCTAATAGTGGCATTAAGTTGGTATTAGAATCTCCTCATCTCTCAGTCTGTTACCCTGGTGCATCTTTCCATTTCCATTACGCATATGTAGGATTAAACTATGATATTGCAAAATCATTCCATGTTCTTCACTTGATAGAGACATAAAAATGAGATGCAAACAGATAAGAAGGGATTTTAACTGTATTCAAGGGTAAATTTGGCTCATCTTTTACTCTAATTCAGACATCATGGAGCCAAGGAACTAATTATTTTAGAACCAGAAATTTCCAGTTGCAGCCCTTAAGCATAACAAATATGATATGGAAGGAGCTAGCTTAATAATTAAGACAAGTGGTACATTTGATATGGAGCAGAGTAGGGTAGATGCATACATACTGGGAGATGATGGCTAAAGGTATGCAAACTGTACCCCATAATTATATATTTGCACTAGAATTGTGGGAAGAACTGGCAGAACAACATTTTAAAAAAAGTAAAAAATGTAAATGTGTTGTTTTATTGACAGCAGGCAGTGTATGTGCAATTATGCAGAAAAAGTCTACTGTACATACCTATAGTTCAATGACACAAAGATGTAGGAATCAAGCTGCCTTAGCTTAGTGATAGCCTATGATTAAGGGATACACTCCCGAAATGCGTTAGGTTACTTTTGCAGCAGCTTTTTCCAAATAAAATTGGATCCCGACGTGCCGTCTATTTTTGTGGATTTCTTAGCTTAGTGATAAATACAGGCATGGAAACAATTTTCAGGAAACCCTTATCCAGAAATCTCAGAATTAAAGCAAGGCCTTCTCCCATAGGCTCCATTTTATCCAGACAATCGAAATGTTTAAAAAGTGATTTCCTTTTTCTCTCTAATAATAAAACAGTAGGTTGTACTTGATCCAAACTAAGATTTAGTTGATCCTTATTGGAAGCAAAACCAACCTATGGGGTTTACATAATTTTCTGATTGACTTACCTTATACTGTATTTAAGTGTGCCACAATCTAGAAAAAAAAATCTGATCTGCTGCCTCCCCCAGTTGTTGGTGTGACCATTAAATGCAACGTGCTGATTGATTGCTAAGGGTTGCAAGACCTACTGGTACACTGTATCTGTACTGGTAGCTCACTATGGGGTTTTTTAATGTTTTAGTAATTTCATAATTGTTTTAAGCAATGAAGAGCCAAATTACTGAAAGACCTGAAGACAGAAAACGCAAGGTCCCAAACATTCTAGATAGCAGGTCCTATACCTGTAATGTTAAATGGGTAGCTATTTCACCAATAATTGGCAAGCCTAGCACCAATGAACTACAGAGATTGAGAAAATGGAAATAACCTGTTGCATGTGGCAGGTCATCGCCAAGCAAACTTTGAAAGTACCCACATTTTGGCATAGTTATCTGACGATATTATGTAGAGTCCTGAACAGAACCATACCCAGACCCGCTATTTGTAACCTGGATCTGCAAGTGGCATTTTCCAACTACCTTGATCCTCAACCGCCTTATCCGCACTCAAATTCACAACCCACTGACCGCCGTTAAACATTAAGTGCTGTTGATGCAAACTGGAAGTGACATCATGAGAAATGGGTAGGCATAGAAAAAATGTTTAATGGATAGATAGTCCCAAACCAAGACCCACAGACCTGCATCTATACCTGCACCTGAAAACCCCCTATCCACAACCTGTAGGGTACCCAACCAGCTGCAAAACTAAACCTATAAGCAATTGACTCTTTTCATTGTAATTTGAAAATCTATGTATTTATTTGTAAAGAGATTGCAAGGTCACCTATTTCGATTAGAAGAAAGGCAGTTCGGAAGGGACTTTTTACAGTGAGAGCTGTGAAGATGTAGAGAATAGATAGCTTTAGGAAGGGGTTGAATGGCTTTTTAGCAAGTGAGGGAATACAGGGTTATGAAAGATAGCCCTCTGAGATAAATCGGAGAGACTTCAAATGGGATTTTTCTGGATCAACTAGTTAAAAGGTGTCTTTTTTTCAACCTAACTCTGTTACTCTGTAGTGTTCATTAAGGCCACATCCACCAATATCTATTGTCCGCTCCCTCAGATTATAAAAAGTAATCACAACACAGAGCAAGGCATATTCCGATGACTCCTTTTTATGAAAATGATGTTTATTATGCATTTCCTTTTTCATTCTGCAAAGTCTAAAGGCTAAATTAAACGCATGTTTCAAAACAAATGGATCATTTGACAAGGCAACATAGTTTCACATAATCAATATATACATAAGCTTGGTCTTTGTAGGTCTGTAAAGCAACTGACTTTCTACTTCATTCTTTCAAAGTCAGAGCCACCAGGGTAGGGAATATACAAGAATGGGAAGGTCCTGCTTTCAATAGTAGTATTTTTAAACAGTTGATGTATATTGGGAAGTTGTTCGGATTAACATTTTTTTCAATGGGCAACATTTTATTTTTGGGTTTACTTCCTCTTTCCACTTTAAGATACATTACAGTCTCTGCAATTGGTATTTTGTTATTCAGCTATTGAATTATTGAAGCAATTGGTACTGCATCCACTTAAAGCCTTTTAATCAGGCTTATGATGAGTGTGCGTGTGTATATAATGTATAAAGGAGAGCGTGCTTCATATAATAATATAAGCGCACAGCTTCACATAAAACAACTTATTTTGTATTTGTATAGGTTAAATGAAATACTAATTTAGCTATTATTTTGATTATTCAAAATGTTATGCTTTCAGTAAGTCAGGCTTAACTTGAATGATACAATCTGAGGAGAACAACTCATAGTTTCTCATTGGCAGTAGCCTGTCCTACCATCAAGGGCCACCATCAGAAATCATGGGTCCCCTGGTGCCTGTCTCCTTCTGTCTACCCTTAATTTCCACCATGGTGTGAATAATGTACAATCCCTGTAAATATGGCACCAGTTTATAAATGAAGCAGAAAACTACACTGGCCTGAGGTAATTCCAGCTAGCACAATGGAGCAATCCTCTTTAGGCTTCTTTTTCTTCGGGCAGACTCATGCGCAGTAGAATGAAATAACCAACTTTTAATTAAAGTTCAGCTTTTCACTTTACTGAGCATGCGCAGCCACGTGAAGAAAGAGGAAGACAGAAAAGGATGGCTCTGTGGTGCTCGCTGGAAGAACCATGGCCGGTGCAGTTTTCTGCTGATAGGAGCACCTGCCCAGGGTTTCAGATAAGTCAATACAATCACTTGGGGTGCCTAACATTTGGCACCCCCAACTTTCTTCTCCTTTAATACCAGAATATGTGTGGCACATAGCACAAACAAATTAGAATTTTACCTCTGGTTATCAAATAACCTCAGGTTAACTGAAAAAAACTGAAGTCTGCTGTTATTGCTCTGGTGCATTTGGGGGCATCTTGTATGGCACAATAATTTGTTGAGTTCTTTGTTTAAATTGTTTCCTCTTTCTTTGGTACCAGTGACAGAGGTGTAGTAATAAGGGAAGTAGCTCTGATGACTAAGGTGGATAAATAGAACAGAAGGGGCAGCTCAACTCCCCAATGTCTTGGCCAAGTCAAGTACAGTTCTCTTTTTTTTTATTCCCTTTTAGGCAAGTCATGTTAGTGGTTTCTGTGGAATGTAATTGAATTGCTATTGTATATCATGATAAACCTGCTGTTTAGTCTATTGCAGTTCTTGGCCAAGCTATGCAGAAACAGCCTTTATTTTAGTGTTTTTATTACATTTCCAGCTCTGTAATGCAAGTTCCATTTTTTTCAGTCCCCACAATATGGAAAGTAACAAATAAGTCATAAAATTATTATTACTATACATAAAGAAAGAGGGAGGGAGCGAGATTGCACATATACATTACATACTGTATACTGTAGAGGTATGGGATCCGTTACCCGGAAACCAGTTGTCCAGAAAGTGCCAAATTACAGGAAGGTCATCTCCTATAGACTGCGTTTTAATCAAATAATTCTGATTAAAAAACTGATTTCCCTTTTTCTCTGTAATAATAAAACAGTACCTTGTTTTTTATGCAAACTAAGATACAATGAATCCTTACTGGAAGCAAAACTAGCCTATTGGGTTAATTAAATGTGAAAATTCATTTTGAGTATACTTAGGGTATGAAGATCCAAATTATGGAAAGATTCTTTAACCAGAAAACTACAGGCCATGAGCATTCTGCATAATAGGTCCAATACCTGTATATTTTTTATGGGCTGCAGTTGTTCTAGTACATTAGAGACACGAAGAAGATGGTGCCACTGCGCAACAATGGGTAGGAAAAGTGGGTCAAAGTCTAAGCCTTTTGTATGTGCAATATCTTGTGTACCCTCAGTGTGCACGGTCCCATCAGGGGGCACATCGGGGACAGTTGTCCCAGGCCTGGCAAAGTTTAAGGCTAAATTGGGGCCCGGCCTTGCTGCACTCTTTGAAATGCTGGGCCCCCTTACACGGCGGCGGTGAAAAGACCAAAAGCAGCAGAAAGCTGAAAGGAGACAAAAGCTGAAAGGAGACAAATATAACAAAGCTGAAGAATCTGCCATTGCCAGAGGACAAGGAAGAATAACCTAAGGTAAGTTCCATTGAACCCCTTGAACAGCGCTACGAAATAAGTTGGCACTATATAAATACATGTTAATAATAATAGTAATAATAATAATAACTCCATTGAACAACTTTCTGTGGGGACCCCTGACATCCAATGGCATTTTTAACTTGTATAGGGGGGCTTGGCCATTAATTTTTAAAAAAAAAACTTCTATGGGGCCCCTGACCACCATTGTTTTTTATTGTCTATGGGTGTCCTATGGTGACCAATGTTTTTTAAAAAACTTTTGGGGGGCCCTGATGCCAATGTTTCTTTTTCTAACTTGTAGGGGGGGCCTGACCACCAATGTTTTAAAAAAAAAAAAACTTTAATGGGGACCGTGGCTGCCAAAGTTCTTTTAAAAACTTTTGTGACTGTGACACCAATTGGGAGGCCCTGACCACCGCTGATGTATGTATGCACTCTTTACTGTTGTGTTGTTGGGATCTGGGGTGGTGTTTGGGGGCCAGGGAGGGCGGGCACCAGGGGCCCCAGAAAATTTTGCTGTACTGGGCCCTGTGATTTCTAATGGCGGCCCTGCCTGCAATCCTAGAAGTCTTAGATCTAATTTTGAAGTTATTTTCCAAGACAATGGGACAGTGGACAATGCAAACAAAGGGGTAAAGCTATTTTGAGGGGCACAATACTTACCACTGTAGATTAGTATATACAGTAGGTCCTTGCATTATTATTAGGCTTAGATTGTTGGAATCTTCTTCTATTATCAGTTGCTGTTAGGAGTGGGAATTTTGCAGAATATAATCTCATGTGCTCTAATAATTACTTTTTTTTATTGAATGTAAATGTCCACTGGAGTACAGATTGGATAGTTTTTAGGTTATATCCGCAATGTCTGTTTAGACTGCTTGGATAATTGTTTGTGCTGGGAGTCGTAGTTCAACAACAGCTGGATAATTAGATTGAACATCCCCAATCAATGACTTCTTATTATTTATAATCTACTTGCCTATTCCTCAACGTTGCCCAACAGACTCACAAGCAAAATAAAAGCTGATATTGATGGTATTTTAAAAAAATTAAAGACTGTGTGGGGGCAGGTGGTAATTGGTCTATAAACCATTTTAGGGTTTTCTGTAATTGACCAAGGATTAGAGATGAAAGGAGATGTCATATGGATCTCCTTGTTGCTGTCCCCAGGGGATGTTTAACTATAAAGCTGAAGGCTAAATAAGTGCCTGATAATGGCAAAGAGGGAAATATACCAGAAATGAAGAGACAGACATGCTTTGTACTCCCAAATGTGAGACCCTGAGGGTTTAGGATGTGACAGTAAAGTCAGACTTTGCATAGTGAGAAGGTACTGTTTGGATAAGCACTTTTTAAAATATTTGAATTATTAATATATTTATTTTAGGATGTAAAACCTTTCTTTTTAAAGTGAATAGTCACATGTAGTCATGCACATATTTCTCTTTAGGTCTGTGACACTGCATCTTGATTGATTTGACTGCATACTCTTGATCATTTCCCTTTGTCAATGCCTCTTTGCCCTGGTGGACATCCTGCAACACTTGGGTCCTAGGGTTGATCCTGGCCAGGACACTATTTGCAAGGACGTCTATATGTTCTCCCTGTGTTTGTGTGGGTTTCCCAACTTCCATGTTACTTGGCTCCTGATTGGTGTGTGTGAATGTGATAGTACCCTTAGAAGGTAAGCTCCAATAGTATAGAGACTGATGTGAACGGTGCCAAAAAGTAATAGCATCCAAGGAAACCCTTGTGCTGTTGTCCACCTGTCATGATGTAGCCTCCACCACTTCACACACCCCCCTCACTTTCAAAACTGTCATACACCCTTTCTCTACTCATCAGACTTAGAGAAAGCAGAAGAGCTAGCCCAATTTCTCCCTAGGCACTTGCCTCTTCTGCCTACACCCACTTCCCGCTTTTTGATGTGATAAGTTCTATAAATAAAATAAAGGATAATTATAATGTCCTACTTACCTGTACCTTGTGTCATCAGTTTCAACTGATGAACTATGGGTGCAGTGAAAAGATCCAGGAGGCTGGTTGTCTACCAGACAACTGCACCTAACCAGACGTGAGTGCTGCATAGTCATCTTTTATGTTCATTATCCCTTTACTGTATATATTGACAATAAAAATGCAATTTAAACCCTTTTAAGTATGCTCTTCTAGCTGTTGAAGTACATCTGATCTCCATATCCCCAAACAGCCCTTGTCTAAGGACTGGAGATCTTCAAATCTGACATAATGGCCTGTGAAGTTGTAATGATGACAAGTGATTGAATAAGAACAGTGGTTACTTCTCACTTTGATTGGAGATTGCAGCTTGTTGTGTGTGAGCTACGACATGTCAGCGTTCTTGTGTTTGATGGCGCGCAGTAGTAACTGTGCACATCCATTTATCCACACTTCAAAGAAATAACTATGTCAGCTAAAAGTAAACGTCTGAAAGCCTGTGTATAATCACCTAGTGCATTGATAGGTGTGTAAGTGTGTTATATGTCTGGAATGATCCCTTTATTCCTATTCTTTCAGTGAGGAGTTTACAGCTTGGCCAAGCTCCAATGCAGTTAGTTGGGAGTAGATGTGTTGGAGTTGAAGATCGGCTACTGGGCTTCCTGCATACCAGAAACTTCTGTCCCATGAATACATGACATCTGTGTTATTCCAAACAACTCCCTGTTTAACCGATATGAGTCTAGGCAGAATTGTTAGTCAGAAGGCCCAGGCAAGTTGACTTTTAATGGATGCACTTGACCTATTTAATTATTTATTAATAATGCATTTAAAACCCATAGTTTGTTTGCTGTCCATTGTGCATTAGTAAAGTCAAAATAGTGTTGTGTAGATGTTACTCGCTGAAGCGTAAGGCTATGGCATGCTGAAATAAGGCAATGAAGGTGTTATAGGCTAGATACTTATATAGATCAAGAAGAGCTATGAATAGATTAGGATATCATTCACCCCACTATTGGGTGGGACCAATGGTCTTCATTAAGGTTAGTAAGCAGTATGAACAAGACTTGCAAGACTGACAGATACTGCAGGAACTGCTAACAGGAAAGATGAGAGAAAAGGTAACATTTGCAAAGTCCAGGAAAGGGCCTAAGTAGGCACAGTTCTGGGATATAGACAAGAGTCTCTATACAGGAATCCGGCAGAATCCCACTGGAGCAGATTAACAGAACCTACAGCCATGCAAAGTGACAGTGTTGGGGGTTAAATAGACACAATTTGCACCAAGCACAGTGTTTTCACCATGCAAAAAATAACCCTGTGTACCTAGACTAGGACACACTTCCTGGGGGCCCGGGAGGAGCAGCCTCAAATATAGATGCACTGAAAGGAGAAATGATGAACACCAAAACTTGGATGGCTTCCTACACCCTATTTAAGGTGGCCATACATGGGTACATAAAGCTAGACCCATTTGGCAGCTTATCTGCTTCTGACGGGTCTTCCCGATCAATATATGGTCATGATATTGATCTGCAAGGTTTAATTTTTCTGCCGACCAACCTGTCAGAGCCCTCGTTGTAATCTGGTCGTTCGGCCCTAGGGCCAAATCCTCGATATAGCCCTGCTGTTAGTGGGCACATTGGGGAAAGATCCGCTCGACTATCAATGTCGCCAAACAAGTGAATCTTATATTGTATGGCCAGCTTTACTCAAAGATTTGTGGGGAAAGAACACAGAAATCCTAGTAATTAGCAGGCCTTTGGATGGATAGTGTAAGCACTGCATGGCATATGGTACTAACAGGGCTTCTGTGAGTATAGCAAGTGGTGCATATCGTGTGTATTCCAGATTAATAAGGTGTACTTCAGATCCCAAGAACGATATGTAGATGCGTCTTAGTGCTATCCAGCAGTGTAGCAAGCAATACACACGATAAAAAGTATTCTTCTGCTTACCAAATATACTGGCATTAACACCAGGGTTCAACAGCCTGCAATGAGTGACCTCAACATGTATTGTATTTGCATATTTTTCAGTTCACCTAGTTGGTAGTCGATCAGAAGTCAAAATGCCTGTATTTGAACTCTCTGTCTAATGCAAACAATTGCAACACATTGATTTGGAGACAGAATGACAGCTGGTCTCCTGTGTTATAAAATACCAGCTCATTAAATTGTGGCATCAATCCCATGCCTTACATTAATAGCCCTAGTCTAGGTCCCCACGGAGAGGTAGCCAATGCACTATATTAATATGTATTTGGCAACGTGAGCCAAGAATAAAAATGCATTGGGAAACTCACATGTTTTATTTACTCAGGCAGAATTTACCTGCCATATACAGTAGATAATACAGAAATGCAAATAGCCAGAATATTCTGGTATAAGATTAGATGGACACAATAACATGCACATTATCTTGTTTTAAATTATCATAATTAATTATTGAAAAGCAAACAATATTGATACACTGTAGCTGCATACAGTATATCCAGGCTTTAATTGGTTCTAAGGTTGGACAGCTTGGGATTTCATTGGAGATGTCACCTTGTGGGCCAAGCAGTAGGTCTGTTGAATGGGAAACAGATCATTGATATGGTAGTACGATAATAGCATAATAAGTTAGGTTGAAAAAGACACACTTCCATCAAGTTCAACCTTTTAACTCTATTATAAAATGCCTAACGGCTAGTTGATCCAGATAAAGGCAAAATAACCTATTTAAAGCCTCTCCAATTTGACTCAGAGGGGGGAAAAATTCCTTCCTGACTCCAAAACTAGTCCCTGAATCAACTTGTACTATGAACTATCTTCCATAAACCTGTATTCCTCAATTGGAATATATTGCTGAAATTGCATACAGAAGTTCTAAGCAAAAAGAATTGGGTTCAGACTTGCTAGCAACCGGACTGAAATGTTATAAGTATTTCACAACCAAACTCTGATCAAGTAAGTTTGCAAATCCTATTGCCCAAGGAATGGATTGGATCATTAATGTGGTTGGAGTCTGTAAGAGACCCCAATGCCATCCACTCATTTAGTTAAAAGATATATCATATTATTTGGGCCACCACATGGGCAATAATTAAAAAAAAAAATAAAAATAAATAAATATATATATATATATATAGAGACATTGACTGTATGAGTTGACACTTGCACATTAAAATTTGAATGGGTCTCCCTGAAATGCAGATTAGAGAAATTGTAAATCCTATTGGTCAAGGACAGGATTATATAATGGATGTGAGCAGGCTCTGCTTGATCGTTTCAGTTGATAATTTAAGACTGTAAATCCTGTCGGCCAAAAATTGCATTGCATCATGGAGGTAGACAGCATCTGCATGGGTACCCCCATGTTGACCAGTCATTTAGATGAAATACATGCAATGGTTTAAGTTGGTTTCGAGCCACCACTTGGGTTATAATTTTAGTTATGAATGTGAGCAATGTTCATTCATGTAAAGCAATTTTTTTTTTTTTTTTAAAGAGTCTCCATATTCTGAAGTGGATCCAACAAATTCACCATTTATTCATAAGTTGCACAGATAGGATTTCTGGACCCCGGCAGTTTTTGAACCTTTAACACAAGTTAATTAGTACACAAAATAAAATACTCGGATAGTACCAATAATTGAGATGAAGTAAAGTTGTAAGAGCAATAACATTGCAGAGCATAGCACACACTGATACTCCTCTCTGAGAAATAACGTTGCCATGTTTTGGAGCTTACAATACCGGTGTGTGTGTGGGGGGGTGTCCATGAGACAAAGGGCCAATTATGTAAAGGGTGGGATGATAATACAAAATAGGGGGATCCATGGTGTCACAAGTCTAATCAAAAAGGGGATTTTGTTAGTTGAATGTTGGTCTTTGGCTAGAGGGGGAGCTCTGTGAGGGGATTTGGGCATACTTGTGGCAGTTTGGAGGAGTACATTTCTAGCTAGGCTACTAAAATATAAGCCATGGGTCAACTCTACCTAGAACAGACTTGGTAAGATTCATCTTCATCTGTGTGACATCCTGTAGTGGAACTTGGTCACCTTTGGTGGAACCTTCAGGGAAACCTCTAACGTGATTCCCTATCCAATATGATCCCTCAGCTATCAGGCACCTAGGATATGTACCTCCAATTTATCCTCTTACATTGGAGCTCAGAACTGCTCTCCAGCTCTCTGCCTTACACTCCTTGAGTGAACTATAACAGTAGCTCACCTACCACTATCTACCTACCTCACTCACAGGTTCCTTATGTCTGACTTCACTAGGGGCTTAACGCCCTTAGGGCTTTCCTTTACTGTGCCCTTGCTGCCCCAGGTTCTTCAGGAGATATTCACCTTTCTTAGCACATAAAAGCCAAAGAGTAACATATCTGGTCTCCAGATTTTAGTCAGTATAGTACTCTATAGCAGGAAGTGGTCACTACCCATGGGTATCTGGGTTACAAGTCAAGCTTACGAATTGTGAATTACTGTAGTTAATGACTGTAGTGTTTACATATGAACATACAGTATGAGTGCAAGCCACATGTGTCTGTCTGTTTAATGGATATTCTTTGTGTGTTACGTTTGTGTACTTGGAGCTGGGTGTTCACAACCCCTTTGTGAGATTATTGCTAAATGTAAACTTGTGTGTGTTTTTTATTAGGTCACGCTTAGTGGGTCAGTTAAATGCTCTGCTTGCACAGGTCGACAGTTGTTGGTAAACACAGACACCTGAAACGACGTATAATGTTCTCTTCATGGAGTAGCTTGGCTTATATATTAAAAAAAAAAACTTTTACCTGTTTTCTACATAAACCTAAGAAAATATGTGTGTTAACACAATCAAATAACCAATTGGGGCCTAGCAATGTGGTCAGAAACCCATTATGTACAGACAGGGCTTCCTTTCGGAACTGAATAATTCTGGTAAGCAAATTGAGATATTTTTCAAAGACGGCTATTGGGCCATTGCACACAATTCTTTAAAAAGTCAGGATTGTGTCACTTCCAAATCTCATAGCAAAAATTACATTAGCATGTCTGCAAACACCTACTTATGTTATCTGTTGAAGGAAACCTGGAATTACCACTATCACTGGTGCGGCTAACTTCAGGGTTGCACTTGCACTTAATTCAGCAGAAGAAGCAGAATGGATGCAAAAATGATTGGTGCAACACACATTGAAATAAATAATGCTTGCCTTGCACAGTTTGCTACTCTGTAGTCATGGGTGAATCGGCTTCACCGAAAAATCACGAAAAGCCTATAGCCATCAAAATGTTTTTTGACGCACGTCATTTTTTTTCTCCCAATGGAATCTAAGAAGGCATAAGGGGTAGATTCCAAATGCAACTGCAGTGAGAAATATTTATTATTTTACAAAGTAACAAGAACACTTTAACACCAACCAACCATTTGTATAACAAACCTTTACAATATTACTCCCCCACCCAGAGGAAAGAGGGGTAACTGTGCCCCAACTGCCAGGATTGATTCCAGTTCCATTTCCAAGCCCTAAACCGAGCTGCATATCTCCCCATGAGGACCCAGGCCTACCAGGCTACTTCCCATTTTAACTTTCCCTGGGGCTACTTGCAAAGGTACCCTCTGCCAACTGCCACAAAAACACTTACAACCACAGGGAAGGGGGTGGGATGCTGAGTCCTGCTGCCTCAACGTCCAGGCATCGAATGGTAAGTAATCACGCAGCTCCTACACCTTGTGCCAGCCAATCAGGACCCAGACCATCAGGGGGTGGGTTAAGTCCCCTCCTAAGCCCCCGTCAAACCCTGCTTCCCTATAAGGGTCGTTGGGACCCATTCTCCATGTTTTTTCCCACAAGCCAGTGTTTTTCTTGAATTCCAGGGTCATTGCAATCATCAGGGGGACTCTGGGGAAATTTGCACAACCACAACTGCAGTAGCGGCCTAAATGACCCCTATAGATTCCCTTTTGTAGAAGATGGAAAATCCCCATTTGCTCCCCTTGAAGTTTCATGGAAATATAATAAAATATATAGATGGCGCAAACATTAACGCTAACCTTGAATTACACTGATCGAAGGTTTATTCATTTTCAAATGGGACATGTACTGTATACTGTATATTTCTTATATGCAAATACAAGTAAGGGATCTGTTACCCAGAAACCCGTAATCCAGAAAGATCTGAATTACCGAATAGCCATCTCCCATGGACTCCATTTTATCAAAATAATAAGAATTTTTAGAAGTGATTTTCCTTTTTCTCTGCAGTAATAAAAAAGTACATTGTATTGATCCAAACGAAGATATAATTAATCCTTATTGGAAGCAGAACCAGCCTCTTGGCTTTATTTAATGTTTATATGATTTTCTAGTAGACAGGGGCAAATCCACTAAAGCGTGAAGTGTCTAATGCTAGAGCTAATTCGCCAGCGGTACGTCATTTCGTAGGTTCGCAAATTCGCTAGCGAAGTAGACAGACTAGTCAGTTGCGCACTGATGAAGGATCATAATTACACAAATTCACTTAGATGACCATTTTACTGAACGTTACCTCTAGACGTTGCTTCGCCAGGTCAGACCAGGCAAGTTCAATACAATAGATAGGAGTTTGAA
>CM044434.1:16793366-16820350 GCA_024363595.1 Xenopus borealis | reverse complement strand
GTAGATAGTTTCCAGTGTCAATAGGAACTACAACACTACCAATGTGAAATGAGACTCTGAAACATAGGCCATTCACCCTGGTTTCTTGCAGATCTCTGCTAGACTTTAGTGGACCAAAACCCCCTAGCACTTAAAATAATGTGTGTCAGGATTGTAGGCACTGTGGGGCAGATGCTGACAGTTACATGTAATATTATTGCTGCCCAACTGACTTTGTTTTCTGCTTCCCTTCAGCTGTCAGTGAAGCACTTGGGAGTTATAGATCAACAACAGTTCAATGGCTATAGGTCACATAGTCATAAATCATATAATAATGGTCCAAACAAAGTGTGTTTTACCTTCAGACAAAACCTTACGAAAAGCAGCCCTGAGGAGGCATATTACCCCCTTATAAAACACTATTAACCAGGCATTTTGCTTCCTCAATATAAGTTGTAGACCAGGGGTCCACAACCTTTTTTGCTCGTGAGCCACATTTAAATTTAAAAAAGAGTTGGAGAGCAACACAAGCATGAAAAAGTCCATGTGGATGTCAGATAAGAGCAACCAAAACTTGCCTCTAAGCCAGTAATTCAAAAATAAACACCTGCTTTGAGGCCACTGGGAGCAACATCCAAGGGGTTGGAGAGCAACATGTTGCTCGCGAGCTACTGGTTGGGGATCACTGTTGTAGACACAGGAATTATCTGAGAGAAACTGAGCCCAAAGTTCTCTGAGACAGAGTCTGGCATACTTTATTTTAAGTGCTTGGGGGGGGGGGCGTCTTTGGTCTGCTCATGTCTAGCAGAGTCCTGCAAGCAAGCAGGGTATATGGTCTTATTTCAGAGTCACATTTCAAATTGGTAGCATTGCATTTTCTTATTGGGGTTCAGTTGCCTTTTTAGTTCGGATTTTCTAACTAGCTACAGACTGGTCTTGTTCAAATATTGTAATATTGCAGAGCTGGTACTATACCAGCACACTCCTCTTTCTACTGACTGTCTATTTGTTCATTATGCATTTACTGACTAAACTTTAATTAGGCTTTTCTCAGTCTTATATTCTTATATAGTCATATATTAGCACAGTATTCTTATATATTGGGGTAAGAAAGCCTGGCCATGGCAGGCGGAAGGAGTGGAAGGAGCTGTCGGTAGCTGCAGCCATTTTCCCAAGGTATCCTGGGCTACTTACACCCCATGCGGCAAATTGACTAAGTTCCAAAAATTCGCTAGCGTTGGCTACGCTAGCTTTCGCCGCACTTCACCAGGTGAATTTTCGCCAGCGCTACGCAAATTCATTAAGTGCAAAGTTACACTCAGGTCGGCGAACGGTAGCATAGTTGCGCTAGTGTTACTTTGCCAGGCAAAGCGCAGTTACACTAGCGATGCCTAATTTGCATACGGTGGGAACTTTAACGTATAATAGAAGTATATGTTACAGCCACTACATTCCACTACACAAGCCCAGGAAACCTTTAATAAATAAAATAAAGTTGTCCTATTGCCCTACATGTGCCCCCTGTATAGTTGTGTTGCCATATGTTAGGAAATGTAGGGGGGGGAGGAGGGTAACCCCCCCCCCCAAAAAAAAGATCTTTTTCAGACTATCACCCTACAATAGTAAAACACGCTAGTGTTTTTTTGGGAAAATTTGACCATTTCTTTTTTCAAACTCCATCTATTGTATTGAACTTCGCCTGGTCTGACCAGGGGAAGTAAAGTCTAGCGTAAGTGGTAACGTTCAGGAAAATTTTGATCTTAGTGAATTTGCCTAATTATGATCCTTCGTCAGTGCGCAACTTCGCCTGGCGTAAGGGTCCGAAGTTGCGCAAGTCTATCTATATCGCCAGCGAAAATTCACCAGAGTCGTTGTTAGTGAATTTGCGAAGATACGAATTGACGTCACGCTGGCGAATTAGCGCTAGCGTTAGACGCTTCCCGCTTTAGTGAATTTGGGCCCATATGTATTTAGCTGGGCCCTTCCATTGAACATCAATCCAACATCTGAGATGCCATAAAAGCCTTTATAACAGAATGGCCTTGTGAAGGCAGGCGGGTGTGTGACAGATGTAAAGGGTGTGCAAATGCGTAAAAGATTTAAGTAATGCTGTACATATTGATTCTACATAATGCTTGCTGCAATTAGATGGGGTAATTTCACTGGTAGAGACTTGCCTTTGCTTTCTGCAGGAAAAAGGGATTTCCCATAAATACATTAGATTGTTAACCCCTTCTAAGCCTATAACTGTTATTCAGTGTTTTTATAATTAGGAAGTGGCACATCCTCATGTAGCTTTTTGTTGTTGTCACCTTAATGCCACCATTTACACCCAAACCTACAGCACTAAATTACAGCCAATCATATACAGGTATGGGACCCGTTATCCGGAGAACCGTTATCCAGAAAGCTCTGATTTATGGAAAGGCCGACTCCATTTTATACGAATAATCGAAATTTAAAAAAATATATATTTCATTTCCCCCCCCTATAATAATAGAACAGTACCTTGCACTTGATTCAAACTAAGATATAATCAATCATTATTGGAAGCAGAACCAGTCTATCAGGTTTATGTAATAATTACCTGTTTTTCCAGTAGACTCAAGGTATCATGATCCAAATTATGGAAAGATCCATTTTCTGAGATAGCCTAGGTCCCAAGCATTTTGTATAACAGGTCCAATACCTGTATAAGGATTGCTCCATCCATTATATACAATAGGAAGGTCAGCCAAAAACAATGATAGACAGTAACACTTACCAACCGCACGCTTTTCCACACTTGGTAGATCTCTCTGCTTCTCTATGAAGCATGAAGGGTTTTTAGAGCCTGTAGTACCCACTAAGCTCACTCTTCTCCACACTGCTTCTCAGCCGCTTGATGTCTATGACCCGTACCCAGATTGTTAGCAACATTGTATCGTTATATTCTTATTACTCACAGTTAGAATATTATGGAAAATACACATAGTGATTTTATTGCAAAGTTATTTTCAATAATGGTCTTTTTTTATTACTTGCTGAAAAATTGGGAAGGTTTTATCATCCCTGTAATTTTCTTGCAGCATGTCTTTGGCAGAAAGCATCAAAGGAATATCTTGCTCATTGGTTTCACATTTTTAACCTTGGGTTTGTTCCTAAAATGGTGATGAGAAAGAAGTGCACAGTCCAGCGGAGTTATATTGCTAAGTAAGCTGTATAGCCAGCGGCCAACCCTAGCAGATATAATTCTTACATACTGCGCTGCTGAGATGCTTGTCCTGAGAATTAAGAGGCTTTTGACTTATAACCATTTGTTTTTGAGGAAATAACTTCCCATGGTGACTTGCTAGATTTTTAGGGGGGTTCTGCAATAAAAGTCATTAAGTTTGCCCAGGAGCAATAACCAATAGCAACTAATCAGCAGGTAGAATTAGAATGCTCTTCTTTCTAAGCATACATATTATTGGTTGCTATAAGTTAGTGCCCTTAGGCACATATGGGGGTTAGATTACAAACTCACAGCAGATGCTTTACTTTTTATTAAAGGAGAAGGAAAGATACAGAGACAATTTACTGCCAATAGATTAGCTGCAATAGTGCAAGCTAGAATGCTATTTACTCCGTATAATGTTTTACCATACCTGAGTAAAAATCTCTAGAAGCTCTCTGTTTGTTTATAATAGTAGCTGCAGTATTAGCTTGGTGTGACATCACTTCCTGCTGGAATCTCTCCCTAGTCACGTATAGTTCTGGGTTCAGATTACAGCAGAGAAGAGGAGCAAACTGAGCATGTTCACGCCCGGGGCAAGGAGGTTTAAGCTGAAGGCAGGAAGTCTGATACAGAAGCCCATGAGTACACAATAGAAGGAAAGAAATGTTTTGTTTCTTTTGACTGAGGAATCAGCGCAGTATTACTTTGAGGGTTTACTGGTATATTTAGGTGGACCTTTCTGATAAAGCTTACTTAGTTTTAACCTTTCCTTCTCCTTTAATAGGGGAGTTATTCCACTAAGAAGTTGCAACATATCCTTTTAAAAGCAGAATTGTATGAAATATTTCCAACACCCCCAAGGATCTGGTTGGCAAATGGTGTTTCATAGGATTGAGCACTGCCTTGCAGTGGATGAAGCAGGAAACAGATGTATACATGTGTGTGTGTCAGATGGTCTTTATGTAAAGTTGGCCAGAAAAGGGCAGATCTATCAGTTCATCTAATCAGTCTATTTATCCTGTTTATCTGATGGATTTTACAATCATGGTCACTGGACTAATTGATCTTATTTCAGGCTTCTATATGGGCATATACTCGTATTATGTATTTTCTATGCACAATCTGTTTAGATTTACAGATGTTCTTGTTTTTTTTAACAAACATTCACAATTAAAGGGCAAAGCTGCAAAAAATTGGTACTTAGCACCCATGGGTGCAGACTTTTGCACTCTAGATGATACCCATTGAATGCAGCAGGGCTTGACAGCTGAATATTAAGCTGAAAGTGGAATTTAGGGATTCCCTATTTGCTCTATAACCCTCTTTACCATCTGTCTATTGCAGGTCTACCATGTGCTCAACATCACTACACTGTTTACCATGTGCCAGATATTTAGCCCAATGCAAGGTGTCAAGAGCAGCATATCTAGTCCATTTCCCCCCTTTAGTGCTCTTTCACATGCATCCAGTACAGTAAATGATCCCTTTGCTTTAGCTTATTTACTAACAATTATGTTACTCAGCGCATCCAATTCCAAGGCATGATTTAGGCAAATAGATACTGGTAACAGGATTTTAAGGGTAAATCGGCGGACAATTCGTGATCTCTCTATTTTCTAACCAAGCTGAGCAAATCTAATCCACTTGAATAGGCAAAACAAGCTTGACATTTGCTATAAATAAACCTTTTTTTAAATCTTACTCTCTGTGTACCCCTGTGCCTTGGCTTCGTATAAGGTCTGTGAGTTTCAGGCAAACAAAATGTCTCTTGTGCATTCCCGTGCATCAGGTGTTAGAGATGCACAAACATGGAGCTGCCCTGTGGGAACCATCTAGCATGGCCTTGTGCTACATAATAGTGCTTAAACCAGAGGATCAAGTATAAATGTTTTGATGTATTTACAAAACATATTGGATTTTTTTACATACAGATTAGTGGCTATCCTTTTTTTAATCAGGTGGCATTCTAACATTTCTGCACATACCTCTCCTTACATGTATATTATATGTATCCCAGGTTTCACCCAAACTGGCCATCCATATGTGATCTGATTGTCCCATGACTGCAACATTAACTGGCTACACTGCCAAGTACAGACAATCAGAAATGGGCCATCTGACAGTCAATGGAATCCATGGGACAAAAAATCTAAAAGCAAAAGTATTATTTATTGATAAAGTTAAAATAAGTACACATCTCCATAGAAGTGTCATTGAATGTCAGATGGCCCATTTCTGATTTTCTGCATAAATATCAGTTTACTGCTCCCCCAGCTGAGAGTTTGGGGCTGGTGCACCTGGACCACTTATTCCACTTGGTTTGTTATCTACTTTTGTTATATGCAGCACCTCTTCCTTCTCTTGCTCAAATTTACACTGCCAAGTACCCTGAGAATCTGGTTAGCCAAGGCTAATGATATTTCCGATGTTGACTCCAAGTAGACCCCATTTGATAACATGTGAAAAAGAGAAATATTAATCAATATTATGATACATTATGATAGTGAACCCATACATTATGAAGTTATATGCATCTAGATAGCAGAACCATGTATATTTGAAAACATAAATACACTGTAAAGAAAAATAGTAGCAGCATCTCTTAAGATGTTGATACTGCAGCATTTGCCAGTATTAGTTAGGAGCAGTAGTTGTTTATCACAGCTACAGAAAAGAGATTCACTCTAGTTAAAATAATACAATGCACGCTGAAAACTGTAATTGGTTGGGTGTTACAGTGCGTGACAATCAGCCAAGTAAAGGGAGCCTTACTGAAAGGTAGGGGAATTGTTATGTGACTGCCTATCAAGTCAGAGCCCAGCCAGTTCTAAAACACTCATTTAGCACATGACTCAGGTGTTAAAGTGAGGTGAAAGAGTGACTATAAGAGACACAAGCACAGCACCCAGTTTCTCTTCTATGAGGGTATTAATATTCAGAGGTGCAACATGTTCCCAGCTGTTATTCTTATTGCTGAATTGTTTTTCCTGTAGTTACCACTCACCAGATGTAAGAGAAATTCTTGCAGATTATAAATAGGACCATGTGGTGGATTCCAGAGACCTAAAAACTCCACTAAATAGTTAATATGAAAACAGAAACAGAAATGATTCAATACGTTTAGATCATGGATCCAATGTTGCTGGATCATAGAACAGTAGCATACGTGCCATAGTTTGTCTTTCTCGGTTTGGCTCTTTGATTTCTGCATGCTCAGTATTCTGAGCATTAAAAGGATTCATTAAAGGGAACAAATTTAATGTGGTTCTGGTATTGGTAAGACAAGATAATATACATAAGAAATAACTAGATTGGCATAGCACAGGTGAGTGGGGGACAAATGTATTCATCAGGTATAGATTTGTGTTGAATTTGTGCACTTTGCCACCTGCAAATTTTTGCGACAAACTGCTGCAAACATTTTCTGTGGGAAAATTGGTTACCATCAAATTGCCTCCCATTGACTTCTTCAATGTATTTAGACAAAACAGTTGCTTGCGTAAAAATTGTTGTGGACATAAAAAACTTGTTGCACTTAAAAATTATTTTGATGCCCATTTGACCAATTTTTAACCATTTTGCAGTTTTTGTTGGGAGTTTCACTAAAGTTTTGGCTAAGCGAAATGGGACAAATTTGCTCATCACTAGCAAAGAGCATTGTTTCTTAAACTATTTAGTTCCAATGTTGATTGATTACAGCTCCCATCATGCTTTGACCTCTGGTAATATGCTGGAGTAGGACAGTCCAGGAAAGTAGAGAATGATTATCTAGCATTTATTAAATAATTAGCCTTAGTGTGTTAAGGGATTGGTTGACCAACCTGCTCCATGGGAGGTCACACTGTAAAGAAGAAAGGTAAGAGGGGTGCACCTACTTCTTTGTGGTTGGTGAAGAACCTTTCATGCCAACGTTCACCATCCAAGAGGTTGGTTTGGTCACATCTAGTTGGCTCAGAATTCTAAAGGGTTTAAGCAAATCCAGTGGGGTCAGATATAATTAAAGAGGCCAATAATCTCCCTTGGTGGGCCCCATATGGCATACAGAAACTCTAAGGCACTGGGCATAGTTTCACTCTAATGGTTAATCCTTTGTCATTTTTGGATTTATTTTTAGTTATTGTGGCATTTAATGCAAGCCATGACTCCAGTAAATTCCATGTCAGTGGGTTAATAGTTTCCACACCTCAGGCTCAGCTCAGCTTGAATGTTTTCAGATCTTTACACATGTACAAATATACCTGTGGAACATTCAGGGTGAGGCCTTGGCACATTAACTAGCTTGGTTTGGTGAAAAATGGTTTTTGAATGCAATGATGCAAATATGCACTCAGTTGCCTCCAAAAGAATGCAAATGCATTCTACCTAGCAACTAATGACTGGTAGTGGGGAGTTTCTGACTCCAGCAACTAAAACGCAGGTTCTCTGTAACTCTATTGTTTTATTGTTGCTATACTCTAGATTATATATATATATATATATATATATATATATATATATTGCATAATCATTTTAAGGTGAACTATGCCATTCAAGAAAAGATTACATTAGATAAAAAGGGATAAGAGACCACTAAGCTCATTTTATACTGTGGGAAGAACAAAACTCCAGTTCATTTTATTTGTGTTACGAAAATCTACATTTTCGAACAATAATAACTGCTCTAAATGAAAGGGCCAGGGTCACCTAAATGAGTTTGATCCCTGCTGGGTTGCAAAGCTTCACGTCATATTTTTTCACTTGGTTTCTCACTGTCCTGGGATTCACAAGTTATGCCATGAAACCAAAAAAAAAAAACCCTTTCTAATGCAAATTTTTTCGCAATGCAGATTTGGGTTCCAAAGTTGCCATTTGATTGAATCAGCCGTATGTTCCAATGGGGTAGATCGTTTCTAATCACATAATAAAGAAACTGTTGTGTTACTGTGAAATGCAAACGAACATGTGTCTGTCTTTGTAATATCCTGGAGAAATGCTCCAGTTCCCCGAGTAGACAACATGCCTTTTTCTTTAAGTGGCTGCGGTTGCTAGGAGAGGTGCAGATGATCATTGGGTCTTGCATTCAGCATTAAGGGTAATGCGTGTACTGAGGTAGAAACAGCCAGTGCATAGTGTGAGCCATGAATCACGCTTTAAATCTATGTCCACTTCTCTTTCAAGCACTTTTGTCACTTCTGACTTGCGGCCTCCCCTTTTCAGTCAGACCATTTGCAAAGGTTTCCATACAGCGAGGGCGATGCAGCTACGAGTGCACTTGGGTAGACAAAACCCAAGGTTGAGAGTTATTCATGGGGCTGGTGAGTTGGAAAGCACAACTTCATGAATAGTATCAGTCAGCTGGATGATTAATACTGTCTGTTCCAAAAGGGGAGCAGGGCAGACAGAAATACCTTCATTGGGAAATTTCAAATTTTTCAGAGCGATGATAATGGCTTTGTGTTCCGCTGTTTAGAAAGGGCATTGATTTTTTTCTGGCTTTCCACCAGACCCGGACTGGCAATCTGTGGGTTCTGGCCAGAGGGGCTGCTATAAGGTGCCATAGAAAGTCAGTATTTAGTGGGTTGGTGGTGGCTGTTTGGGCCTCTATGTGGGCTGATTGGACATCTGTGTACCTGAAATACCAGGGCCTATTTTAATTCTCAGTCTGACCTGCTTTCCACTAAGAAACATTATCACATAGGAGATTGTTTTGACTGAGGATTTAAAGGAGACATACAGTATAGGATAAATGAAAAAAAAACAATTTTGTAGGCAATTATGTATAATATATGGTGTTGCTTTTACATTGTGCTATAAATGTACATTATCTTTAAAACTACCCCCTTTTATTAGAACTCTCTATACATTTTAACTGGTCCCTGTTTCAAATGAGGGGTGGGCATCCTAACGATCCCTGCCAGAAGCACAGTAGGAGGGGACAGCCAATCACAGCCCTGTAGCCACACAAGCAAAGACAGGCTTCAGTTCCCTATCAGGTCCTGCTGGTTGGTTGCTGTCCTACAGTCCAATAAGACGAGTGCCACCGGCTCCCCTGCACAACCTGGGAATTCTGGGAGCTGGAAAAGAAAGGGGGGGATTATTAGGTGCTTTGCTGAAATAGTCAATAAATTAGCCTGAAATTATTTTTTAAGCACAAATCTTCTATATCTAAATGAGTATAATGCACTGGTACGTGCAACATTTTGTCATATATTGTCATGTTTACTACCCACAATGCAACAGATTTCCAAAGTAAATGTGTGCAAGTTTTATCCATCATAAACATTATGGATGTAAAGCAGTATTCTTTTTTTTGGGGTGGGGAGGGTGACGTTGCAGCATTGCATGAATATTACTTTTAGAAACAAGTTTGCTTGATTCAAGTCAGTGGAAACTATAAACAAATCCAACTAAGGGAACCCTGGAAATACCACAGGGTCCAGACTGAAGATTATTCCAGTGATTCCCATGCATCGGGGCATTTATTTGAGTAATTTACCATGGCAGAGTGAAGAGAGTGAATTGCTGCAAGTTGAAAAGGAATATGTAGTAGTTCCTTGGTGAATAGTGTCAATGTTTCGTCAGGGATGAGTGAATTTGTTCGCTGAGTTTTGCCATGGAAATAGCACCCATAGACTCCAATGGTGGAAAAAATTATGTGCGCCAAAAAAAAATTGTCGCCCATAGACTTTAATGCATTTTGGCAAATTTTCAGCAAAGGGAAATGGGTTAAATTTGCCCATCCTTATGCTTCATCAATTAAAGCACTTTGCACTTGAGCTTGCATTTGTAAATAAGCCTTAGGGGCAAATTTACTATTATTCACCCAAAACCCTACGATTTTATTCAAAAGTCGATAAGCATTCGACTATCGAATGCTTATCAAATAGTTTTAGGCTATCATTTTGCTTGTTATTCGATTTCTTGATGAAATCGTATGATCGAATACCGATCGTTCGATTTCCTGAAAAAATCGTGAAATTTCCTTCGAGCCTCCAAAAAATTTGTACGATTGAAAGCTTCGATCATACGAATGGTATTTGAGCAGGACTTAGCCAAAGAAGCCTATGAGGGGGTTCCCATAGGCTTCTATTGCAATTCGGTAGGTTCAATCTGGCAAAGTAGGCATTCGAAGGTTTTTAAAATTTTGATTCCTTTGATCATCGAATGATCAAATTATCGAATATCCGATCGTTCGATCTATTCGATAATTCGGTATTCGATGATCGAAGAGGCCAAATTAGAATATTTGAATATCTGATTAAATCGTACGATCATAATTTGATCATATTTGATCGAACTACGATCTATTCACGTGAATTTTGTAAATCTGCCCCTTAGTATGTAGACCAGCTGCACATCCCTTTTTAAATATAAATAAACTTCATAACATATAAGAAAAGGAATTATACTCTCTGTGCACAATACCCTATATACTGTAGGTATGGGACTTATCCCGAATGCTCGGGGCCTGTTGTTTACCAGACAAGGGATCTTTCTGAAATTTGAATCTCCCTACTTTGTCTACTAAAAAGGATTTAATTATTGAATAAACCCAATTGTTTTCCCTCCATTAAGGATTCATTATATCTTAGCTGGAATCAAGTAAAAGGTTTTGGGTTTTTTTTTTTCATTACAGAGAAAAAGGAAATATTTGAGTTATTCTGAATTATTTGAATACAATTGAGTCTATGGGGATAACCTCATTTTTCAGAGCTTTCTGGATAAGATCCCACACCTGTACCACTAGGTCATATTAAACATTTAAATAATGATAATATTCCACTATTGCAAAATATAAGAATATTGTTGGACACAGGGAAGCAATCAGAATGCTTTTATACAGTAATAGCTATAGTATAAAATGCAATATTCCTTATAATATACAAGGTCCATTGAGTCATGTGATCCAAGTGGCATCTCTAAGAAATGATTATAAATGATAGCTGGGTACATATTCCCCTTAGGGTAAACCTGTAATTCTAGAGAGATATATCACATTCATTTATTTTAGTAGAAGTTTGTAAGATTAATAAATGGTTATGAAGGTAAAGGCTCTAGTTTCCCTATATTCTGAAAGTGTACATCAAGCCTTTCCCTGCATAAACCCGAAGAATAAACCTAAAATATAAACCGGAAATTAAAAGTAACGCTAACAGCATTAAACAAAATAGAATTGTATATGATTTGTACCTCTGTAAGTTGTGTTGGCTTAATGGTGTTGCAGAAGAGTGTTTCAGGGCTGTTAATAGTAAAGATCTGCTTAGTTAACATGAAGTAATGCTGGTATGCAGAATACAGGTGGTCTCCTTATGATCTATAGGAAGTGCTGATATATACAGTTCCGGAATGTGAGCCAGGCTTACTGACTTCTCTTTCCCTGGATAAAATATTTACACTCAGTTAGCGCCGAGGAATAACAGAGGATGCTCTGCAGACAAACCTTTGATATATTCAACACTATGTTAAATATAATATGAGCTACATGCCCTGCAAGATAATCTGCTCAGTAGGAACAACATAAGAAGGGAGAAGAAGAAATCGCCACATTTACCCTTCATAAGCTTTTTAATCCAAAATGTCCCCTTTTTCCGCTAAAAAAACAAAAAGGCATTTACCTTCAAGGTCAGAGGTATGCGGTGCATTTTCTATGATGGAAGAGATGATCTGGGGTCTTCTACCTGCAACTGCACTGACTTTGCATCAGCAAAAATGCAATACGTTCAAATATCTATGGCAAAAGGCAGTGGATGGAGCCATGTGCCCATTGCCCAAGCAGTTTCCTTATTTCCTCCTTATCTAGTTTTCAGTTTGCACAATGAATACTGTATATGGAGTTGTCTCAACTTTCAACTTTCTTTTTATTGTTACTGCTCCTTTTTACTTACCTGTTGCTAAGGAAAGGGCAACATGAGTCACTTTATCTCCATCCTCTACAATATGACCTTTACTTAAGTCAAATTCACCTTCTATCACCTAGCTTAAATTTGCTCAGTGAAATTTAATTCGAAGGATTTTACCGCAATTTGATTGATCGAATGATCGAATATAAAAAATTCGATTGATTGAATTTTTTTTATTCAATCTCAGCTAATAATTCCCAATTCGGTAGCTTGATCCTGGCGAAGTAGGTGGTCGAATAAAAATTTAAAGGGAAGTTATTCGACCATCGAATATTCAAATATTCAAATAAAATTTTATTCAGATATTCGAATCATTCTAATTCGGATATTCGATGGTCAAATTTGCAAATTTGCATATTCGAAGATTCAAATTCGATTTTAATTAAAATTCAATCAAACTTCGAATTCTTCATGTGAATTTAGTAAATCTGCCCCATAATATCTGTGCTACCAGGGGAAGAGGGTAAAATTTTTGTTATTATCAACTACCAATAGCAGGTTCTCCACTGGAGAATGTATCCTACAGCTACATTTTTAGGCTAAATCTGCTTTATTCTTGATCCTTGTTTGTACTAGATATTTTGGAAACTCTGACTAATTGGCTATTACACAGGTCAGTCTGGCCTACCAGAGTTCAACATCCCATTGATAATTTTTTATTAACATCATAAGCCTATAACACACTGTATGTTCACACACACACACTTTTACCCTTTCTGCTTCCAATTCTTGCAAGAGTGGGCTCAGCATGTCAGTCCCTGGTGCTCCTAAAAAGATCTGGGAACCTGCATTGATCTACAGTGGTCTCATATGTTGAACCTCTGAAGGCCAAAATAATTTACTTTATACTCTTTTAGTCTTTCCTGTCAGCTCTAAGCTATATATATATATATATATATATATATATATATATATATATATATATATACATATATATTAGGGGAAAAAAACGCGTATACAACATGATTTTCCTGTTCTGTAAAACAAATTCAAATCAATGCATTACAATTCCATTGTTATGTATAACATAACCTAGCGGTTAATATTCACTCTTTATTTTCTGAGAATATTTTAAATATTTTGAAAATGAATTGCTTTGTTCTACATGCAGACTAGACTCCCAACAACACACTCAAAGAATTAAGGGGCTAAACGAGCGTTATGATTAATCAAGAAGAGAAGGAAGGCGGCCCATTATTATTTATCATTTAATGACAGTTACGAGAAAGCTGCAATGTTTCGATAAATGAAGGCTGTAAAATTCCTCAGCGAAGCATTCGGGTTCTTTCTGACTCAGAATATGGGACTGAACTGATCTCCTCAATGAAAATGCAAATTCTGCATGATTAATACCTTGTTCCCTTTGTCAACATGAATATTAAATACTTTTCTTCTGAGAGTAACTATAACTTGTATTTTCTCTATACCCAAGGGAGAACACAGAAAAGCAAAAGCACCCCCCCATGATTCTGTATGCTGGCTTTGCAGAATATATTATTTTTTTTTTTAAATTCTTAAACAGTTTGTTTCTTTTATTGAATGCATTTATTTTGCTGTTCTTCTTCTCTCCTCATCTTTTCTACTCTGTCCCTGTTCCATTTTCATGTGTCTGTTCTTGAATGTGAACCATGAAGGCACAGAGGAAACAAAGGGACTGTTTTCTTAAAAAGACAGAAAATCAGTTTAGTGCAATTAGCAAACTAAAGATCACTTGACACTGGGCATTAAGCCTCGGCCAGAATGCATTTAATTGCCAGCCTTGCATTTATGGTTTGAACAGAAAGCTCTAAAAGCCTCTCCCAGCCTTATTTATATTCTTCTGCAAAACTGTAGGACTTGATACTTTCTTTTAGACTGTATTGAACTATGCACAACAATTGAAGGCAAAAAAAGCTTCATTACAAAGTAATACATACAGTATTTTGTACAAACATTTTGTAGCTTTCCACACTTTAATCTAACAGTCGAAAAAACAGGGCTAATCTTTCATTTAAATCTGTTACCTCATCTGGGTCTCATGTGTATGAGGAATGGGCAGTATGATGGAGATCCCCACACAAACCCCATGCTGTTCAGTCTATAGAGAGCTGTGAAGGATAAGAGGAATTAAAGGGATTTACTTGCAAAGCATTTTGTCACTTGCCAGGCCTGACAGCTACAAGAAGATTTTGATTCTTTGGGCTGTGTTTATAGACAATAATTGACTCCCTTCAAGAAGTTGCCTCATCTTGTTTCCAAACGCTTCCATATTTATGAGTCCCCTATGATCTAATGGTGAGCTGAAAAGGCTTGACACGCAGTGTGGACAAGTGCTGGGAAATGTCCACTGACTGAAGTTCTGCTATTAATTAGAGTTTATCAGAGCAGGGCTGGATTTCTGCTCAGCCATCGTGAAGTATGAAATAACAAGAGATAACAGGAAACTACCACAGGGAATTGGAAAGCCAGTCCCATTTGGTATGATAATACAATGTTTCAAATGGGTGTTCTTTGTATAGTAACAAAAGGAAGGCCATCTCCTATTCTAGTTTAATCAAATAATTCAGATTTTTTTTTTTAATTATTTCCTTTTTCTGTGTTCTAATAAAACAACACCTTATACTTAATCCCAACTAAGATATAATTAATAATTAACACTCCTTTTGGGTTTAAATAGTGTTTATATGATATTTTAGTTGACTTAAAGGAGAAGCAAGGTCTGTTTGCACTTGGAGCTGCCAAATGTTAGGCACCCTCAAGTGATCATATATACTTACCTGAAACCCGGTGCTCCTATCGACAGAAAACTGCAACGGTCCAGGTTTTTTTAGAGAGCACCATGGAGGCATCTTCTTCCGGCTTCTTCTTTCTTCAAATTTCCTTGAGCAAGCGCATGCGCAGTAGAACGAGATAGGAGCACCGGTCCGGGGTTTCAGGTAGGTTAATACAATCACTTGGGGTGCATAACATTTGGCACTCCCAAGATCAAACAGACTTTCCTTCTCCTTTAAGGTAAGGGCATCCAAATAAGGGAAATATATTTAAAGGGAAATTATTTTAAACATCTAAATTAAGGTTATCCAACTGTGGGCCAAATAGTTCCTTTTGAACAATCTTCCACAGATGTAAACAAAAATTTAAATTCTAAAAATTCTAAATATCTTTGAAATTTAAATCTACCTCCAAAGACTTCATTTATGCAAGATTGTCCAAAAACCAGTCAAGAACAAGAAAATTATTTGAGAAAATTTAAATTCTGCTGTTGATGATGTAACAATGTGCACAGCCAACAATTCTTACACAGCAAGTGTCCATATGACAAATGAGACCTTAATCTTATCTGTGCTTAGGTCTCCCCTGCATTCAGTGTTGTGCCAAGAACCGTCAATATCAGTGTAATGCAAATTAACCAATTAACACCCAACAAAATGGCTATCCAGAGTCCACCATTTGGTTACATGAAGGGCGGCATTCTTAGGCACATACTGAGAGTAAATATATTCTGTAGGCCACTGCTAGGGCATGATTAGCTTCACAGCAGAAGACATTTGCAGAGGCATCTGCTTGGTTAATTTTGAGAAAAAAATGTACCAGATGGAGGCTAAAGCTTTAAGTGATTAGAAGGTAGAAGATCGGAATACAAATTGGATTAAAAGAAATTAGATTGATATAAATCGAATTGAGTCACAACAGTTTGTGTTGCTCATACCAAGGGCCAGTGGATTATGGGAGAAGCAGATGCTCCAAAGTGGTAGGAATTAATGTGGCTTTGACAGTCCATCTGGGAAGGCCTGAATATGGAGTACATCCCTAATCTCTCTCCCCATTTATCAATGCCATAATGTTAATTAGTACTTTGTTCATTAAGATACTTACAGTGGAAAAAAAAATATCTCACCCCGGTATCTCTCTACTTCAGAATTTGTGCTTATGCCAAGACATGATCTAGCTGCAGTTATTTGCTGCTGTACAGCGGTGACAGCTTCCCTTAGCTTACGACTCATCGGGTAAATCTATTGTGTTTTTGTTTGGCAATATATTTTCCCTGTTATAAATTGCTTCAAATTTGACAGCTTGCCTTGATCTCTAAATCATATTATCCCTGTGGCACAATGACTAAGTTCAGTTTATGCAATTGTTATCCTAGGACAGAATATGTTTTGCTTTATTGCTCCAAGATATAGGCAGAAAGGCCATTTGCCGCTGATACGGGCAGCAGATGGATACAGAGCATATAAATGCCTTGGTGAAAGGTTGTTTTTCTATCCATTTGTAGGACTTTACGACTTGGCATGACTTTGTTTGTTAAATTGACGGATGATTGCCCAGTGTCTAAAAAGGTATTATTTCCATATTAATAATTGTTCTTCTGTTTAAATCATTATTTGGCCACTGGGGTGCGTTGTTTCATTGGAGTCTATAGACAATGTTTTATTATAAATTTGGCACCTGCTACACATCAAATATGCGCATAATAACATATGCTGACTTGTTTCATTGAACATTTAATTAATTAACTAAATGAATATGTAAAATTCCCAGAATTCCCTTTTCATTGAGGCATGCAATCACCTGCAGTTTCAAGAAACAAGGGTTATCCATAGATTATTTTGTTTGTGTATCTAATCTATATCACTTATTCATATCAGGAATTATATATTTATATTATTCACATTCTCTGCTTTCACAGCACCCTCAGTTAGAAAAATATGGAAATAGTGTGTGACTTGCTCAATTTTTCCAAGACATTGATGTCTTACAAAACATCTATGAGACCTGCCATTGCCTTAACACCTAGTTATCATAAATAGTCTTTGTCTTGACCTCCAATGACATAATATTAGTCACTAAAATGGGGACTGCCTATGGCTCCATGTTAGCCAAGTCAAATGAATTGTTTGAAAAAGAATAGAGTTTCTGAAATTCGTTGGTTATTAAATAGCTTTTGTATTAAATATTAAGCATCTACTCTATTCTATTATTACTATTACAGACACATCATTTGAGGTCATTATATATGAAAGCCAATGGCTTAGACAGCTAAAATTATAGTATAGGTATTGGATCCATTATGCAGAAATGACGGGAAACCCATTTTCCATTGACTCAATTTTAATAAAATAATTGACATTTTTAGAAATTGCTTCTTTTTAATCTGTAATATTAAAACAGTACATTGTACTTGATCCCAACTAAAATATAATTTATCCTTACTGGAGGCAGAACCATCCTATTGGGTTTTTTCTGTAATAGACATAAGGTATGGTGTTCTAAATTATCAAGACAACCTTGAGTTCAAGGCTACACTAAATCAGTCTTGAGATCTTGGCCAATAACCATCAGTATTAGGGGTAGTTACTGGATAATCTGTGCTTACATTCACTTTAAAGTACCACAAGTGTTGCCTATTTAATTCCCATGCCTAAGCTAGCTAACAGTGCTGAACATGGCATTAGTAACTGGTATGATGGCTGAGAATGGAATTAGTAGCTGGCATGTTGGCATCTGAGACACAGTGAAATGGTCTATAGCAGGGGTCCCCAAACTGTTTTTACCCATGAGACACATTCAATTGTAAAAAGAGTTGAGGCGCAACACAAGCATGCAAAAAGTTTATGGGGTGCCATATATGGTTATATGGTTGGACTAAGAGCCAACAGGAGACTCTGTTGGCCATTGCACATATTTTCTTTGCAAGCAAAACTTGCCTCCAAGCCTGGAATTCAAAAATAAGCATCTGCTTTGAGGCCACCAGAAGCAATATCCAAGGTGTTGTTGAGCAACATATTACTCACAATCCACTGTTTGGGGATCACTGCTCTATAGAAATGATGTGCATAGGCTAATAATCATGATAATCTTATCTATGTTAGATGGTTACTTTTATTCCCAAAAAATCTTGCAAGATTAAGGGGCAGCTAATTCCCGAGTTTTCTTTCTTTATAAGTGAGGGAACATAGGATATTAAGGAACATTACTCTTTTCTATAATTAAGAATTTTGAGACTTCCAATTATTACATTGTAAATACTCCCTTAATCAGCTGTATATATTATGGGTTTGTTGAGGGAAAATAATAAAAGTTTGAAATGGGAAAGCATTTGTATACATAAGAAACAAAATTTGCATGTTACAAGCAATATACTGCAATAGACAATCATTGCACTGCCAATTTTATTTGTGCATAGCACAATACTTTAAGCCTTGTTTGAAGCTGGCAGATATTTAGGCACAGAATTAACTCATATTTTAGTAAGATGTATTATTACACACACACACACACACACACACACACGCACAGTGTGTGTGTAATAATACACACACACAATGCACAACCTATTAAATATACAAGCTTTTTTCCCCCTGGAACATTAGGGGGCAGATTTACAAAATTCGTGGGAAGAATTCGAAGTTCAATCGAATTTGCATAACATTCGAATTTGAATCTTCTAATATGTAAATTAGGCAAATTCAACCATCAAATATTCGAATTTGAATAATTCGAATAGTCGAATAAAATCTTATTTGAATATTCGACTATTCAATGGCCGAAGTACTTCCCCTGTTCGACCACCTAGTTTGCCAGATCCTGCCGAATTGGGGACCATTATTTTTGATTGAATAAAAAAAATAAAATTTTTGCGGTAAAATCCTTTGAATTCAATATTCAAATTCGAAGGATTTTACTTCACATGGTCGTATTTCCAATTTTTTTTTTTAATTCGAAATTCGACCAATAGTAAATCTGCCCCTAGGTGTTACAGGATTGCAAAGCCAATATTAAATTCACACAAAGGAAAACTAATCTCATCTGCGTCATACAGTATAAGGGATTGGCTCTTATACTGTATCTCTTGAAACAAACCCACTTCTACTAAAACAGGGCAACCTTGATACACAGGCAGTTATTAAAACCAGGGGACCATGGTGCTACTTCCACCTTGACTGTGCTGGGTTCTGTCAGTGTGCTGCTAATACTATCCCAAATAAATTGGCTAGACTAGTGTACTCTGATATACTCAGTAAGGGAAGCAGCAGTATTTCATTGTGTATGACAGTTGATAATTCAGATTATGGAAAAACATAAGTCTATCTAATGTGTCAGTTGGTATAAAAACATACCTTAGCTTGCAGTTACCCACTTTAAAAAATAAAAAGGAAACAAAATGTCAAAGCTAGCCCATTCTTATTGTTTGCATGAAAAGCCAGAGGGCATTGAATCTAATTCTGGCTTTAGTAGCTCTGGTGGCAGAACACAATCTTGCAGACTGACATGAGAAATAGCTGCAGTTGGCCCTGAGAAAAGAAATGGTAGAGTCTGTAAATGAGAGTGAGGGAAAGGTTGTCTAGGGAGGGAAACTTGGCATACAGCATTTTGTAGACTGAATTGACTAGAGGGAAAACCATGGTACCTTGAAGTGAGACTCTTATGTCAAACAGAGGAGATCACTGAATCGTTATTCAATCAGCTTTACATCTTATGAACACTAACAGATGTTTAGCTAGACTGGTGGCTTTCAGCTCATTGTTCAAAACTGTGGATTGTCTATGTGAGCCTTCAAACTGTACACACAAGTTCATTTTAGTAGCAGATAGGTGAGTTCAAAGCAAAGGCTGCTGAGATCAAACCCAAAAGGCTACTGCACTGAAATCTTTGAAATAATTACCCATAAAATCTTGTGTAATTATGTTCTTCTAGTGGGTTTCAGAACTCTGTATATAGAAAATGTGCACTATGAATTCTAGAGATGGAGTGAAGTGTGCTCCAGGGCATACAGAGTTATATTCTTACTTTATGAAGTTTCCTTTCATCTTTAAATATTCCATGCCCTATCTCTATGGTAAGTTCAAATTCATTGTGCTTGTCACTCTGACACACTGGGGCAAAAGCACAGGGGACAGTAACATTGGGCAGTTCAGGGATAGGCAACTGATCAATAATATAGATATTTATGGGACATGTAACTGTTTTGTTGATGGGTAGTTAAATAGATAAATTATAGCACTTTGTGATAACACAAAGCAGGATATAGTTATACAAGTTAAGTAATAAAATACAGTAGAATACTCTAGAACCTTTCAAATGTAAATTCTAAGGTCCCCATGAGTCAAAGCATGGACCTGCATTAGCTCTCACCGTGAATTGCAAAAGAGCATGCATGGATACAAATACCTTTGAGTGCTCGGTTTTAACACTTTGCACACTTTTGCACACTTAGATGGGCATAGAGACTATCACAATAGGGACGTAATCAATATCTATGCCAGTCTATTTCTATTCCCATCTCTAGTTTCCCTCCTCCTGCTTTTTGCATTCCCGTATTTACATTTAAAAACATGCAGAACAAATATATTAGCTGAGCTGATACCTAAAACAGCTTCACAATAGGATGGTGTTTTCATATCATATTTCCTATTGTTTTGGTAACTAGAATGAGGCTACATGATTACGGATCCCTATTTTGTGTTCATTTCATTACTTAACCATGCTGATTTTTGCTCAGCGGGACAGGTACTGGATGGAAATATAAGGAAGTAGTCAATTATTTTAAGCAGAGGAGTTGCTGTTTTTTCAAATTAAGGCATTAACATTTAAATAGAAGTGAGAAAGTGGGACTTGTTTGATTGAGGTAAATACGCTGTCCCTTAAGCTGCTGAACTGATAAATGCCCCAATTTCAATTAATTTGCTCTATGGGAAATGTAGCATCACTTGCTCACCCAAGGGAATCAATGTTCTTACACCTCTGGATCTGATCAGTGGAATGTCACTGCATTGAATCGCATCATGCTTTGGATGAGATATGTATACCTTTCCGAAGCTAGCGAAACCACAGCCTGCTTTATGCGGGTTTCATTCAGTTGATGGCGGAACAGGATTGAAATCATTAGCCAGATATAAACTGTAGGCTAACTGGTTGAGTGCACCAAGCCATCAGAACCCTTATTAGTTCTAATAGGATTTTACAGGACACTTCTTCTGATCCTGGCAGGGGCCTGGTAGATAAGAAAATGTTATGCCACAGGGCTGGAAGTCTAAGGGAGGGAGCCTTAGGCAATGCACAAATGCAAAATGTATCTGTGTATATATACCTGAGTTATGGCCCTTTCGCCAGTTAAAAACATGTATACACTGAACTTTAGTTCTAATGGTATTTTCTGATGTGAGGGCTATCTTTGATATTGGGGTCCCGATATCAGTCCTGAAGAGATTTTAAGACTTTCCCACTGTTTGGGCCGAAAAGCTTAAGAGTAATGTTGATTAGTGAAATAAAAAGAATGGACCAAAAAATGTCCATTTTAAAATACTGATGCCAGAATTAATGTTAGTATTTACTGCAGATATGTCCCGCCTCAGACCCTCTGCCTTATTGTATCCTCAATGTGTTCACTTAGCTCACTGTAGATTTGTATACAATAATTGTTTTAGATGCATTGTTTCAAAGATTCATAATGCCCTATTTACAGAGTTGCACTTGGGGTTCAAATAAGTTGCATATTTAGCCAAACCATTCACAAGGAAGATTTACAAAAGCTTATGAAGTTAGCGTGGGTACACCATGTCCCATTCCCATGGGCAAATTCTGAATTCAGAGCATCCCTTAAAATGATTTATTATAATGATTACTTGCAGTCATGTTTAAATATGCATGTTTCCCTGTTTGTATTCCAGGATCCCGCCTCCGTCAAGAAGATTTCCCCCCGCGGATAGTTGAGCATCCATCGGATGTTATTGTATCAAAGGGAGAACCAACTACTTTGAACTGCAAAGCAGAAGGGCGGCCTACACCCACCATAGAGTGGTACAAAGACTTAGAAAGGGTTGAAACTGACAAGGATGACCCCCGCTCACATAGAATGCTACTGCCAAGTGGATCTTTATTTTTTTTGCGCATCATCCATGGCCGCAAGTTTAAGCCAGACGAGGGAAGTTATGTCTGTGTGGCAAGGAACTATCTTGGGGAGGCAATGAGTCGAAATGCATCTCTGGAAGTAGCATGTAAGTAACAAAGAAGGTCCTTTGCAGTAAGATTTTCTTTACAGAGCTTGGTTTATCTTAAGCCCTTCAAATGTCATAAAACTATGACTCCCAACCTCTAAAGATTCTGGGAGTTGTAGTTAAATAACATCAATAACATCTGTAGGGCTAGAGTTTAAAAATGACTGAAATAAACAGTGCACAGATTTTTATAACTGGAATATCCAACTTCCCAGCCTTGTTTGTTTCTTATTTTTAGGTGAACTTGAGGGCTACAGGTTGGATATGCCTGTCATACAGTAATATAATTGCAGGTAGGGGCGCATTTGCTGTATGTTAGAAAAACTATCATGTAGATTTTTACTAGTGATGGGTGAATCTGACCCTTTTTGATTTTCCAAAAATATTGGGAAAAGATGAAAAATTTGCCAAATGCATTAAAGTCAATGGAAGACAATTTTTTTTTTGGCGCATGACAATTTTTTTCATTCATTTATGGGCATCTTTTTCCTGGTGAACCTCGGTGAACAAATTCGACTCATCACTAATTATTACTTTAAGCAAGAATATTGAATCTAGTAAATATTTGTCCATGGGCAGTAACCCATGGCAACCTGCAGCTGGCTGACAAAAGCTAATTACTAATGCAAGGTGCAAATTTGACCAATATTTATAATGGTGCCCTAATATATTTGTGAGAAACTGATCAACTTCCTTTGAATTGACTTTTTGCTTTAGGACCCAGACAAAATAAGTTGTACTGTAGCATAAAATACCCTAAGCAAGCTAAGCATTGATCTGTATATAAAGTATATACAGCTACTTTTCCCATAGCACCGGTAAATAATGTCCATAAAGCAGTGCATAGAGTGAAAAGGTTGGTTCCTTTTTGGGGAGGCCATAGTAAATATTCCTTATTCTCCATTTATGATGGGGCTTTTTATCACTACAAGTTACATTCTATTTAGGGTACTGTATACTCATCTCCAACAAGCTTCAAGAGAGCCTCATGTAAAGATCCTGAGATTTCATTGAAGAGAACAACTTGACCTCTTTATTTTAGAATGTTGATGCATTATTTAATTAGCGTGAAATTAGCATCGATCCAACCTTATTTTACAACCCATTGTGCTGGCTTAGAAGTTTGGGATTCAGTCTGTATATCTCTGAAGACAGCAAAGATAGTAGGGGAGAAAGTTTTAGATGTACTAAGAGCTTTAACTGGGAGCTGGAGGGAAGAATAAATCAGAGGCTGGGAAGTGCTATAACAAGCTAGGTCATGCTCTGCAGCCGGAGGGAAATGTCTCAGGGATACAGAGTGTACTTCATGGCAATGCTGGCACATTCATTATACAACTTCTCAGCAGGTGGTGAACACAAACACTAAAAAGAACACTTAAACTGAAGTGCTTAAAAGAAATAAAAAAGTCATATATTTTAAAGAAGCAAAGAGAATGTGTGTGTGTTATTATCCTTGTCCAAAATACCAGAACAGTCAAGATGGTAAATATTGCTTCATTCATGAAATCCATGAAAATAACAGCTGCTATTATTCCAAGGGTCAAAAAATATGCTTTTGTGGATTATAGTTCCCATCATCCTCTGCCAGACAGAAGAAGGTTGTTGTCATGGAGGGTCATACCTATGACAGCCCAATCACAAAGTATTTATTCAATGACCTAAAAAGGTCTGTTAATCGTCTGCTATAGCCATCAGCTAGTTACTGTATGTATGTAAACTTTTGAATCGTGAATAATGCTTCAAGTTGACCCCTGTGAATTTTTAAATTATATCATTGGATAAGGATTGATCAGCTATGTGAGTGTTCAAATGCTTTGTAAGTTGGATCCATCCTTGGCCAATTCAGCATTCTTTATATATAAACACACACTTACATTGGGCCCTTAAAACACAGCAAAGTGCGACTACTGGTAAAAAAAAACTGGGTGCCACAGCTATACCACAAGAAGGTGAAATTAATGTCTATATTTTAGGGATTCACAGAATCCACTTTTTTGATATTCAGCCAAATCATTTCAGAAAGTTTCAGCTGAATTTGCAACCCTTAAGCTGGCCACAGATGCAAAGATCTGTTCGTAGGAATCAATGTATGATCAGACTTTCCCATCTCCCAGCCTGGCACTAACCATTCAGATCAAAGTCTTAACATTCCAACCAAATAAAGTAGTTAAAGAACAGATCAGCTGATGTTCTGCCCCTGAATGCAATCATACGATACACAAAGCTAGTGACAGTTTCCCACTGAAAATTGTACATCAGCAATACACACAGAGATATTATCGGCAGGCGACAGAAATTTTCTAACCTGTCCGATCGACCAAATAACCGATCTCCGCAGGACAAAAAATGTCTGGTCTCTCTGCACATAGTCTGAAAATCATATGAATCCTCGGTTCGTACGATCTGATCATTTTCGTCTATGGCCAGCTTTAATTGCATAAGCACTGGAAGGGAAAAAAGGGCAGTTAAAACTTTTTTCACTACCTTTTTCATATGATGATTTTAAAGATTCAGATTCAGTTTGGCCAGGCATTTGGATTGCCCAAATCCAAATCCTTCTGAAAAAGACTGAATCCTAATTGATTCCTGAACTGTATCCTGGATTTTGTGGATCAATACTATCTTTACCATTTACTTTTGCTTACATTTTACATAACGGAGTAGAAGTCTTTTTGAATCAATCCATATTTCTTCATCTGCCCCAGATCCACTAAGCTTTCAGAATGCATACATACTTATTGCTGTTCAACTGTCATGGGAAGAAAATATCCAAATTTTAGTCTTGTTTTTGCATGCCGTGCTTCTCATTAGGAATTCAGCATTTGAAGAGACCTATTAAAGCCCATGTTCACATATTTATATTCAAGTTGTTAGTCAAACACTCAGATGTTGCCCAAATACCCTCCCAATTGATCTCCTAACCCCTATCTGCAAAAGAAAATAAGTTGAGCATATTAGTGGTTTGAAGGTCATGGCTGAAGAACGTCATAATGAAAGGCCATGAAGTAAAAGCAGGGGTTTGGTGTTAAAGGTATTTTAAAGAAAGATCACAGAGCATGAAGAGAATTAAAACCATAGCACCATTACTGCAATGCTATCATGCACATAAAAAGAAAGGCTGCTTTCCTGTTTCTCCTCCTTTGAAGCGTAGCTGACTGAATTCCTCAATTAAGCCCTTTGGGGATTTAAAGCACGGTTTTTCATCCGGCACAATAGAGAATTGGCCTGGTTTGGGTTTGTGTTTTAGCTCTCTGGCAGAGTCACTATCATTACACTGCTTATAAATCCTATTTACTTTTAAATAAAGGAGTATTCTTGTCCTTGTTTTATTCTTGCTGGATGTAGACAGCTTTGTAGAATGAGTTCTGTGCATGCTTTTTGCTATAATGGTCCAAGGAGTGTTTCAGGAGTTTTACCAAAATGTGTTTAAGGCTATCAATATTCATTAACAAAACAGACAACCTCCATATCAAGCTTTATCAAGTGCTTGGGTTTATTAGAGTCCTCATACATCATGCAACTGAGTGTATTTCTTAATATTTATATTTTAGAAACAGAGTGGATGTTATTGAATAAAAAAAGCAATACAAAAAGATGGGATTTAAAAATAAATCACATCAAGTTCCTATGGGTTAATAGTTAATTTCTAGTTTGAATAAAATGTTTTATTTTACTTAAAAGAGCCTCTTTAGTGGTGAGACCTGAGATAAGCAAAACAAGACATCCTTCCCTCAAGATTCAATTGCATCCTTTAGAGACTACTGTCGTTGCCCCAGGTGTTAAATGTGTGATAGCAGATTGATCTATCGACCAGTGTGAGAGGGTGCTGTGACCGAAATGAAAATGTATGAAAAATTTATGAGCTCTACAGATTATTGCTTATTTCCCCTGCTCTCTGCTTTTCTTCTATAGGAAATAGTGGGCAAATAAATGTTCTATAGGAATCCATACTCCATACTTTGAGAAAGAAAAAGGTTCCTTCGTTCATTTGCCGGGACAAGTTTTGTATACAAAGCACTGTCAAATTCCAAGCAGTGTTGCTTACAGTTATTTATTTTTTGTGCACTTGCAAGAGTATAGGCGTACTTTATGTTAGCAGTGGAGTGCTGCTAACTGACCACAATAATGATCTTGTCATTAAAATGACTACTCAACTTGGGGCTCATTTATAAGAAACAATGTAGTCTTCATTTGAGTATTAGTTCCTTCTGCCAAGGGAATGGATGCATTTTGAACCTTGCTGACTGCCCAGAAACTTTAAATGAGGCATGTCTAACACAAGTAACTCAAAACCACTGGACTTGCTGAGAGAGTTCAGTTCAACTGGCTGGTGTAGATGTTCTCGGCATATAGACTCTTCCAACAATCCAATCAAAACGGCACATTGTAACTTTGCAGAGAGATGACATCTGAAATTCACAGAGGTGTTGATTCTGTGTAGTTACAGCGATAGTATTACCAATGTGTCATGCAACTCCTAGAAAACAGGTGTTACTTGTGAGAGTTGCATGAATGGATGTGTGAATAGTTCTGAAACTGCCATGGAACAGATGTTAGAACAGCATTGTATATAGCACACAGTAGGTGTTGAAGGCCCCCGCCTCTGTCCAGGGATGGTTTCTCCACCTTAACATGAATCACCTCTTTCACACCTCTTTCAAACCAGTGCTCTTCTTTATACCAAGATATGGACATTGCTATCTTCAAATGAGTGTCCCATGTCTTTTTGGTGTAGATAGACAGCTGAATCTTGTCCTGTAGAGTTCATCCTCCTATTCTGATCCCTTCACTTAGTGAGCAGTTGTTTTGTCTCCCCAATATATAGATCAATGCACTCATTGCTACCCTGGAGTGTGTATACCACATTACAATTTTTGTCCCTGTGTGTTGCTAGGTTTGAAAAACACAGGGACATGGTGTTTGTTAAAAATTCTCCTAAGTTTCTCTGACACT
>CM044434.1:16776922-16791851 GCA_024363595.1 Xenopus borealis | reverse complement strand
TTATGTGTTGGGCCATCTGAGCATGTTCAACAAAAACAAATACCTTATCCAGAGTTACATCAGGTAACATAGAGAAATAGGCAAAAGCAGTAATTTGTCTATGAATTTGATGACTCAAAGAGGTCTCCTTTGAAATGTAATATTTCTACATTTATTTAATCTAAAGCTATCACTACTTCCAGTAACTTTTCTTGCCTAACCAAGAACACCTGTGCTGGGTGGCTATATCTAGAGAAAAGGATATTAATGAATGACAGCAGTTTAAAAAAACTGCTGTTTGGTAAGTGCTGACAAATAGAAACAAACCCTGAGATGTTTGAGATTTCAAATCTATTCAAATTCAACTTGAACATTTTGATAAACCTGCCCCTAAGATAACGCTAACACTACCTTAACATACCATGGAAGCTTTTCCAATACATCAGTGGTGTTCACAACCTCTCTCTCCTCAGATTTTGCACTTCTACACCTAAACAAATATTCTAGCTTTCTGATTTTTTTATCACCGTTACAGTTTCAGAACTTTAGTACCCTGGGATTACATCTAACAGCATTTTTAACAAGAATTGACAAAACTGGACTTCCTACTTCTGTAGAATCCCAAACTAAGTTGCCCACACCCAGTCTCATGCTAGCTTCCCATGAATGGGATCACAGCTGTGAAGCAGTTGGAAGCCTGGGAATAAATTATCCATTGATAATTCACCTGTTCCCGTACATCTTTTATGTATTTTCTAGGACTGGGAGCAGATAATGTTCATGTTGCTTATCATTTTCTAATTTAACCAAGCAACACTAAAACAGAAAAAGACTCATTAAACCAGTTAAATTCACCACACCTTTGTACTCTGAGACACATAAAAAAACACTTGCAACAATTATAAGTGTGAGAAAAGTTAAGCAGAAAATTGTGCGGGAAAAAAGAACTTTGAGCTGCAAAAATAGAATTGTAGAATTGCAGATCTGGAAAGAAAAATGGAAATTTAGAAAGCCTTTGAGATGTAGTAGTAGTGGAAGGAGGGAGTAATGGATATAATCTATCTGTCTATCTAGCTAGCTAGCTAGCTATCTACATATGATATATTTAATAATGTGCTTTATAACCATAGACTGTGCAATAAACGAAGTGAGCTTAGTCAATATTTATTACTTTCTTTATTGTCTGCATTTGGGTCACTTGTGTTTCTCCATCCACATAATTAATATATTGATTAATGTGAATGGGAAGGTTAAAATATTGAGTAATTTTCTAGTTATTTGGTGACCTAATGGCCTGCAGGGTCCATGACTATATTTGAACCTTAATTCCTTCTACATTTATGTTACATTCAGTCAAACCCACCAGCATCACCCCTACCCCCATGGCTGCAAAAAGTCAAAATCTGAAAATACTCCATCTCGCCTGCCAAGGTTGTATATAGGTCCCTAACCTATTTAAACATTTCTGTGATCTGTGCTGGAATTATATAGAAAATCTGACTTTTTGGGCAAAAATCCAAAAAATTCTGACTTTTTGGGAAAAAAACCTAAAAAAAACATACCATTTGGGAAAAAAACAAAAAAAAAAGTATGATACAATCTGATTAATCTGTGCTTTTAAAATAATAAATAAGGTCAAAATGTGGATTCTAGTTTGGTCAGACTTTTTTTATTATTTAAAAAATCAAAAAAATTCAGATTTTGATAAATAACCCCTTAGCGTTAATGAAAAATATTACAATAATGCCAATATAAATGCTTGCTATTTGCAATATTACAATTCACACAAAGTAGAATATTGTTTGAACTTTAAGATAAGGGCATGACATTATACATTACACTCTGAACGAATATTTCTTTCATTTTCCTTAATCTTTTCTACAAATGTCGCTTTAGCTAGATTTTGCCCTGCATTCAACCTTGAAATATGGAAAATTGCACACAACACAAGACAATATTATTTTGTTCGAATAACAATGTAAATGTCTGTTAATCCTCGGCGCTACTGGTTGTCATGGAAACATCGCATAAAATATTTTCCATTGTTTCAAGGTGCCAATAATTTTAAAGAGACAGGTACATGAACAGGTTATTTGTGAAGCAAACAATGGTAATTTGCACAATGGAGAGAATTATAATTTTGATGGAGTAACAATGTTTACGTCTGTTTTAATCTTGTCACATGAGTTACAGGTCATCATCGTAGCATGACATAAAGTAATCTCTTCTTCAGTATGTTAATCATTTGATAAGTGACAGATCCCTGAATAAGCTACTTCACTGCAATGCATAATGAGAATAAGGAACTAATAGTATATTCATGAATATACTTGGCTTGATAAGAAATGATGCACATAGATACAATATAAATCGTGTGAATTTATTTTTCAATAGTATTTGGCTAAATTAAATACCAAGAACTAAAGTAAAGAGTTATGACATTTTTAGAACTCTTTTTAATCCTTCTTTCCAAATTTCACATTTGAAAATAGTTTTTTTGTGTTTTTGTTCTTGGGTATTAATCATTTGCTGCTTGAATTTTCTTGAGGGTAAAAACTTTCCAGGCATTTCAGATTCAGTGATGGTAAAGCAGTGCTAATTGAGACTTTTTCAGGAAGTGGAAAAACGTTTTCATTTGGACAAGCAATAATTCACCCATTGGTTATAACCTGTTTTCAAAGGTCATTAGGATACATTGTCTAGAAGTTAAAATCAGATTCATGTAACAAAGTTTGTGGTGAGCCAAACAAAATTGTAAATAAACCCCTCAATAGCAGGGCCTCTTATAGAACCTAGAGATAACATATCACACAGATACCATAAAACAGTGTTAGTTTAATTAATACAGCATGCTCATGACTTGGGGTTTTCTGGATAATGGATCTTTCTGTAATTTGGATCTTTCTACCTTACGTCTACTAGAAAATCATGAAACAATTAAATAAACCCAATAGGCTGGTTTTGCTTCCAATAAGTATTATGTATATCTTAGTTTGGATCAACCCCCTATTTTACATCCGTGGATTTTAAGTTTTTCCTCATTTTACATTGTTGTTTTGTGGTCCTGCCTACTGCATATATTATGCATAATACATGTCCTATGATTTGACATTTTCCTGGATTTTACACCATATTTTTCTGGTCCCCTGAAAAATGTAAAATGGGGATTCTACTGTACATACTGTATATGGTGAACAGTATACATATGTATACAGATAAGATGTAGCCATGCTAAAATTTTTAACATATATTAGGTCATTGTGGATCCTGATTTTAATTTCCAGTGGGCACATTTCAATGGAGAATGCAATGTAATTATCTTTACCTAAACATTCCTTCATCATATTTTTGACAGTGCAGTGACCTTTTCAGACACTGTGTTGGTTAACGATATAGTTAATGAGATCCAAGATCCTATGACCCTGACCCTACTCATGGCCCTGGCCTACATCATCCATCTTTCAGGCCTCAAAGGTTACAAGACAGCACTTGGAAACAGATAAAACAAGTGTGAATAAACAAATTCAAGAGTCTTCTGTCATGGCTGCCAGCCCAAACAGAAGTGTAAAAATAAGACATCAATAAAAATAGAAAGAAAACATTCCATGGGCTCAGCTACTAGTTGATTGTTAACAAAGTGATAAATTAGTTGGAGTAAAAGATGAGGCTATGTAAAAGAGGGGAATATTTCTTTCTTGAATTTGCTCCTAATGTCTAGAAATGTTGATTGAGGAAGGACCTGGTTCTTCTGTCTTATTACAGAATTTAGATACATGTATTCCCAGTGCTTAGCAACAATGCAAGATATATTGGTCACCATGCTTGTAGACACAAAAATGCACTTAGGGAAATCTTTCAGCAGGAAAATTGGCCAAAATCATTTCAAACAATGGAATTAAACTCAATAATGAGACAGGGAATGGCTTGATAAATATTATATAGGTTTTCTAAAATGGACTCAGAAACAGTGTATAAGTTATAAGTTAGAATGGTTGCTGTGTCTGTATATAGCTATTTCTTTGTGGCTAATGTCACATTGATAGAATGGATATTTGTCTTACAATTTTATATCTAAATGTGCAAATCAGGTTTAGGTTCTTTGTGTTATAACATCAACTGTTTAATTGTAAGGACGCACCCTGGTAGTCTAGTGGACAGCCTGCTGCGCTGCTCCTTACTCTTCTGCCAACGGTTCCCCTATGGCGGCGGACCTCCGGGTTTATGTGCCGGTGTGATGAAGTCATCACACTTGGCGCGAAATTCAAAAGGTATAAAAGGGGAATTCAGTGCTCAAGAGATTGCCCGTTGTTAGGTTCTATTTGTAGAGTTCCTGGGTGTTTAATCCTTGTGATTGTTGCCTGATCTTCTGTGTATTGACCCTTGCTTTGCCTGACTACTTTGATATCTACAATCTTGACCCTTGCCTGCCTGCTTAATTATTCTGACTGTCTACAATCCTGACCCTTGCCTGTTTGTAATTATTCTGCTCTATCCAATCCTGATCCCGGCCTATCTGACAATTCTACTCTGCTTGTGCTGGTCCAGCCTGCCTGTACCACTGCCTGTGGTGTTCTTCTATCCAGTATCCTTGTGCTTTGCTCTTATCTCAAATAAGACCTGGCAGCATCCAATTAGATGAGGGCTCCTCCTGAGGTGAAAGGTGGAGGTTATAGGCAGAAGTGAAAGCCGAGACCAGGGAGCTTAACTTGGGTTCTGGATTTAGGGTGCCGTTTGTGACATTCATTTTTCATTTTGCAGTCCTGACCAAGAGTTATAGTCTTCCTAACTTAGGTAAAATTGAGTCATTGACTAACTAAACTAACTACAGATGCAGCCACTTGGACTTGTGTGTTAAATGTGTCATGACTCAGGGCTAATTGAAGAAACTGTGTTATCTAAAGTTATCTTAACTCATTTAATGCATTTAACATTTTCATTAGCATACCAAAGCACCATTGTTCACAGTGATGAACACTTTAATTAGATGGGATGCTGTGTAGTTAGGTGTGTTTAGGAGTGGCTTAATTTTTATATTAAGATCTTGCGAATTACTTTTTTGCGGTAACTTTACCTATTTCATTTTTTTTTTCTGTGACTGCATTCCCCTAAAGGAGTTTTTCAAAAAATACAGATCTTTGTGTATTTTAGGTGTGGATGTGTTTATATTTTATTCTTAAAAACTTCAATGGGAAAAACATGATTCTCAATAAAAACACAATAGATTTAGCTACATTTCACAGCAAAGAAAAAAATTAAAAATGTATATTTTTTATTTAGTATTTTTAAATGATGCATGTGAGACCATGGTATCTTAAAAATACACAAACTCTAAAATAGAAAAAAATCTACAGTATATTGTATACCCCCCCAACTTAATGTTCAGGTATTGTAAATACTGTATTACAAAATATTAGACTTATTGTTGTACTGCTACTTTGTCCAATCATTCTTGATGCAGAAAGGGCAATAAATAAATCATGCCGTCAAAAGAAATGATTTTCTCCAGGTTAATGGGATTTTCCTGAATCTGAATTGTTTTTTGTTCATTGTTTGACAAACCTGCTTGGGTCAGCATATATGATCTACAGTAGCAGCCTACTGCCTCTCTGCATAAAATGACTTAAGGAAGTTTTGGAGATATGTGATTGAGGTCTACCAAGCAGAGTACAATGCTACTAGGGTTGCTATAAAATATATACAGCAAAAACAAATTGTATGAATCCATTTAGACTCAACTCATAATAGCTTTCTCAACATCATTTTCAATACTCAATGGCAAGAACAATAGAACCTAAATATAGTCAATATAGACAATAAATGAAACTGCCTTCTCAAATTGATTAAATCTGTTAAAAATGATGGTTTTAATAAAGTTATTACTTCTAATTGCAAAATTGATGACAATCAGTGTCACAGCTATTAGGTTATTTATGACAAGCAGGTGCCAAATAACCAGATTATTTTAAGCAATCTGATGATTTATTGTTGCTAAGGGAAATCATCCTTAGAAGTGGAACCACAAAGAAGGGCTTTCAAACACCCCCAGCAAGCAACTGAATAGGGAACAAAAGGGTCTGATCGTTTTTCTCTTCTTTTCTAATTTCATTAATATCTTATTCATAAAGCTTGCCAGTCACCTTAGTCTTCTTCATCAAAATTTAAAAAGAGTCTCAGATATTATCAAATTAAATTAATTTGTGTAACAGGAAATTGTTTTTTTTCCACAAGCTTGGTTCAGTTCATCAGTTTTCAATAAAGTTGTGTAAGCTTTTAAAGGCGACATGAAGTTATGGTTTTCAGGGAACAAGAAAAATGTGTCAATTTTAGAATCAAGAAAAAGTCTTAAGTCAAACTGAGCTTCAATTATTTTCAGGAGAACTAAAGCTTAACTAAAAAAGTAGGCTATAAATCTTGTACATTATGTTTTGGGCTTCTGTACCAGCCCTATAGCAGTGAAGAGCTTATTGAGCTTAGGGACCATCACAAAATATACAGTACACATAGAATATAAATCTCACAATATAAGGCTGATTAGTAATTAATACTAGTGATGGGTGAATTTACGGCAAATGCCCGGTATTCGCGAAACACCAGAGAAATTTCGCCTGGCGAAAATTCGCAGAAAAAACGAGTTGCGCGTCAAAAAACTACGCTATGTGCGATGAAAACAATGTGACGTGCGTCAAAAGCGTGCCGCGACTCGTTTCGCTAATTTTCCGGCAATTCGTGAATTTCTCTGGAAATTCACAAATTTTTCTGCGAAGCAAAACTGGGGAGATTCGCCCATCATCATGCACTAAAGGCAGCATAGCTAGTGCAATAAGAGGTCCTCAGATCACAACCATGCCAATGGCCTCATTTTTAAAATGTCTGCACAATGGGTGTGTACTATAGAAGCTTTTGTTTATCTGTTTCCACTCCTCTGAGATAACTTGGCTGGACTGGTCCATTGATCATGCCAACTTCAGCCTGTCACTTCTGCTGAAAGCTTCTCAGTGCCTTGCTTTACATGAGTTTGGCATGCATTACCTGCTGGCCAAAACTCTTTTAATATAATTTAATATCAAGTTAAGCACCTAAAGACAAAGGCGATTGAGAGCAGAAAATTCAGCTGCTAGTTCCTTTTCTCTACTAAGCAAATCTGTGTGGCTACCAGGTCAGCTCTCATAACCGTTAATAAGTCACTTTACTCGATTAACACAAATTGATTTTTTTACTCTGCAGATTCTAGTGATTTTGATAAATATGGGTCTCGTGCCTGTTTTTGCTTTATCCTGTCCAGTCTTCATTTGTTTTCAGGCCGGCAGGTGAACGGGCTGGAGAAATAAGGCCTTGTCATTATCTATAGTAGTTGTCAGCATTCTGACAGATGTGGAATTGAGTAGTTTAAGTGGATCAGCTAAGCAGCCAGTCGTGAGAGAATTGAACTGCAATCACACACTCCTTACTAGTGATGGGCGAATTTATTCGCCAGGGGCGAATTCGCGGCGAATTCCCGCGATTTGCGAAACTGGCCAAAAAATTCGGGCCAAAAAATTTGCCGCTCAAAAACGAGTTGCGCGTCGTTTTTGACGGGACGCGCCGAAAACGACGCGACGCGCGTCAAAAACGACGCGCGACTCGTTTCGCGAATCGGCGAAAAATTTGCGAATTTCTCTGGAAATTCGCGAATTTTTCGGCGAAGCGAAACGCGGCCGTTTCGCCCATCACTACTCCTTACAACATAAACATCAGAAGCCAAGTAACTGCAACCAAGGAGGGGATCCAGTGTATTTATGATGGTGGAAAGAGATTGTTAATATTTTTTTGTGTAGTACAAAAGTATGTTGACTTGGTGCAGTTAGAAAATGAGAATATGGAAATAGGTCAAAGAAAATACTGTTTAAAGGCATAGTACTATACCAGCATAGATGTAATCAAATTTGTCTTTCTATATAAAACAAGAGTACCTTAGAGGTACTGCCTTGAATGGAGTCAATGGGTTTAACTGAATTTTCAATTGGGGAGAAACTATATGGCAGGTCCCACTCATATCAATGATGTTGTTTGTCAGAGAACATCCCTTGTCAATGCATACGTATACATATACATACAGTATAAGTGATTTGAAACCTTGTTGTAAATAGGTAAAATGAGTAAAATAAGCATAAATACACAAAAAGTTGCAGTTTTGTTCTAATATAGTGATAATTGAAAACTGGTCTATCTCCTTTGCCTATTATTTGTGCCTAGAGATAAATTCTAGGAACAAATGTTTTTAGTGTTTTCTGCTTATCATTTTCAGGCATATACTGTACTGGATGTAGTTGCTAAAAAGAACTATATGCCACCATAAAGGATTAGAGTAAATAGTAACTTAACAGGATTTGTAGGCAATACAAGAAGGCAGTACTTTCAGGGCAGAATGCTGGAAATTGCTGTTTATCAACAGCGGAAGGCACGTTGGCAGTATGAATAGCCATGTTCTCAATACCAACAACCAACTAGCAAGTATTACTTACAGTGATTATATGATGCATACTTTTTGCAAGAATATTTCAAAGCCAATGACAAAATGACTCTCTGTTTTGCCTTTAAGTTGGCTCTACTGATCCCTTCATGTGGTGTGCGTTCAAGATTTGTATACCTTTACCAGGCTTAACATGTCATAATTAGTGATGGGCGAAACGGCCGCGTTTCGCTTCGCCGAAAAATTTGCGAATTTCCAGAGAAATTCGCAAATTTTTAGCCGATTCGCGAAACGAGTCGCGCGTCGTTTTTGACGCGCGTCGCTTCGTTTTTTGACGCGCGTCGCGTCAAACGTGAAGCGTCGTTTCCGACGCGTCGCGTCATTTTCGGCGCGCGCCGCGTAGTTTCCGACGCGTCGCGTCAAAAACGCCGCGCGACTCGTTTTTGCGCGGCAAATTTTTTTTTGGCAAATTTTTTTGCCAGTTTCGCGAATTTATTCGCCAGCGGCGAATCGCGGGATTCGCCGCGAATTCGCCCCTGGCGAATAAATTCGCCCATCACTAGTCATAATATAAACTTCAATACTTTCTATCTTGATTTCTTTTGTATTCAATTCAAAGTTATAGGCTGTATTTTGTTGTCACTTAAATATGAGTTTCTCAGGCTTTATTGGGCCTTATCTTGGCAGATATTGTGTTTTATCCTGATGTCTAGTACAGTATATCTATCTAACATAGGTTTAAAGCCACCGAACATGGTAAGAGAGCATAGGCAGAAGGCACAGAACAATTAAAGGTAAAATTGCGGGAAAATATTTTTAATGTCATATAATATCATTGTAATTTTGCGACAAAAAATATGGCACCTTCAAGAAAGGCATACAAGAATGTGCTGTCTAACTGTCTAATGAAGAACATTACATTGTGAAATTTATGTTCTTATTCATGAAGTACATCCCCAATAGTACTTAAGTGGGGTACTTTGCCCAGTGCTTAAGTTACAATGAGCAATTATAGAACATGTTTTATATTTAGTGGCCATAACATTTTCTGTTTAAGATAGCATATTACCCTGGCTTAAACCATGCAATTTTAGACCTCCAGGAAGGGCGTGCTTATATCTATCTCCCAATAGAATTTGTGGATTAAAATCAGTCACTTACCACCTGAGTCAAGGAGAATGGGGCTCTATGTCAAGCACTCGACTGCAAGGGTCTTGGGTCAAGCTGGGGTCACATGACAATGTGCATTTGTGTTGGCAGCTGTTGAGGTCAGTCTCTGATCCCCAGAGCAGCTATTAGGGGGCAGAATGGAGCCCAGGGGGCCTTGATATTCCCTTCTATAATTTCAGATTTTCATGGGCATGATAGCATCCTTTGATGATAAGCATCTTTCTAATTTAAAGGAAATCTTTCTATGGAGTGTATCCAGCTCTTCACACATTGTGTGCTCAATTGCCATATAAAATAATTTAGAAAAAAACATAAAATGCTTATAAATTAAATGCTTGAGCCAATTTTTATTTTCAGATGGGGAAACATCACGCAACTTTGCTCTTGAACAGATGGCATTGTTCTCTTGTTGCTAAACACCATCTGATGATTTTTAGTTTTTTTCATTTTTCTCCTTAAGATAATTATGAGCAAAGGTCAATCAATTCCCTATCAAAGCACATCCTCAGTGCATCAGATGACAATCAGGGAGCTGTGGGTGACGTCCTTCTCACATTCAAAGGACTTCGGATTGGATTCATTTCCTTAGCAAGGCAAACTAGGATTTTGTGCAGATACTGTAAATCTGTAACCACTTACTATTCAACTGCAACTTTAACACTTCTGTCTCTCTGTTTTAGGAAACCTTATAAAACATATTGTAACAAAACTTTTCACATAGATTGTAAGAGGTTCAACTTTATACTAATTATTATTAGTATTACAGTTATGTGATCCATTATCCGAAATGCCATTATCCAGAAAGTTTCAGATTATGGAAATGCTGTCTCCCATAGACTCCATTTTATCCAAATAATAAAACAGTACCTTGTATTGATCCCAAACTGAGATATAATTATTCCTTATTGGAATCAAAGCCAGACAATGATTCCATGTTTCCATGATTTTCTAGTAGATGTGAGGTATGAATATTCAAAATTCCATTATGTGGAAAGCCACAAGTTCCAAGAAATCTGAATAACAGACCCCATTCCTGTATTTTCTTTACTTAAAAAAATATAGTTGCAGTGCAAGGTTTTGGAGCATAATGTTGACCATGGTTCTATCCATTTGTGTATCCAATCATACTTCAAAAGCAAACAGGTAGGGTTAAATTGTGTTTAATTGCTTGTAAAACCTGAAAAAGCAATTTTGAAAGAACAGAAAATCCAGGCATGTAAAGTCTAATGCCACAGCATTGAAGTAGGCAAGGAAGGCTTTCCCTTGCAATGCAAGCATTAAGAATGCAGGCAAGGCTAGACAATTACGTCATCCCTGTGGGATTGCTTGACTGTCATTGTATATGTGTTGGTAGCTATATTGTGTATCCCATTATGCCAGTCAGAACAATTTCAGAGAAATACTGCATATACCTTTTTTCCCTGCTGAAACCAAATGGTTCTTGCTTCTGTCCATGTCAGAAAGCATTCATCAGTGATTGGAAAAACAGATGGGTTTCCTAATCAGTCAGTAGAAATGTGAAATTTCTTAGAAAATGTTCCAGGTGAAGTGATGTGAAGGTTGGCAATTTACAAGGCAAATGTGCATACTCGTGCAACTATTTTAATTGTTGACATTTCCCATGCTCGAATAAATTTACCAAAGCAATTTCAGCAAAAAAAGAAAAAATAAGAAATAATCATCGTATCTTTGACATATTAGTTGTATTTTTTATGCAAACTATCCCTTTGTAATTTATCAGCAGAATAAAAAAAAAAACAATATTCTGTTCGAAATTCCATGGCATGTATATCTTTCATGTTTTATTATTTTTGCATTTCAATGGGAATTTTGACAATTATTCTGATTTGGTTCCTGAGGTAGTGCAAACCATCTTCTTTATCTACAACAAATGGACCAGTTTATGACCTTATAAAAATAGATTGATGAAATGTCAGGATTAAGCACCATGCCTTTTTATGTCATACCTGTATACATGAAATGATAAGTCATGAGTTGAGAAAGAAAAGTAAAAATAAATTGTCATTAGTGACAGGTTAAAAGATATGAACAGTTTTTAATATCTTTCTATATAATCTCAGTTTCTTTGAAGAGAATGTTATTTATATTTTTATATTAAAATATAAATAAATATAATAGCAATTACATAATAAAGGAAAGTGATTATGCATTGCATTTCTAGTCCACCGACAGTGTGGATAATCTATGGGGACTGTAGTTGATTATTTTACTAGGAGTAGTGGAAATCTGCTTTGCAAAACTTTGGGAAAATATGTGGAGCGATAAAATTATGTGAAATACACTGAAGTCAATGGGCGGTTTTTCACAATGAATTTTTTGTACAAAGTCAATGGATGCTTTTTATGCAGTGACCTTTTTCACACAAAATACATTGGCATCAGGGGATGGTTTATTGCTGCAACATTTTTTATGGAATTTTACAAACTCTTGAGTAATGTCTGCTTTATAATGTTCCCTAAAGGTTAATGTATTGGATATTTAGAACCATCTACTAGCAAGAACCAAAGTACCAAAGTATAAGAGTACGAAACCAAAATGTGAGACCGTTACTAACTGTACATAAGTCATGTGACTCAATAGCAAATATTGAAAAATATATTTGGTGGGTTCATAAGAACCCTAGTTATTTAGCAGCCTGAAGTTTTTATTGGTATCTTGTATTATAGGTGTTATTTAGTATGGGTACCCTAAAGTGGTTGCCAAAGATTGTGTAACTGATTTTATGTAAAAATATGTCCAGTCTAAATCCAAATGTCAAGGTAAAATAATGGTATAAAATTACAACCTAACCCTTAATATCTGTTCAGACATACCTGAAAGGACCTCTTCTTTATCATAGTTGGTAGACTTAAGTTGGGTTTAGCCAGTTATTTATTATGGCAATGGTGTTTTGTGATGTGCAGTTTCTGGATTTATAATCCATTGTCAATAGGCGCAAATTCAAGCAGCATGAACATCTTTGATAAGGTTCTAATTGGATAGAGCTGACCTTTCAGAATGTAATTCAAGAAGGAAGATTAAAAAGCAGCCTAGAAAGTGACAGGTTTGGGACAATAATGTATGAATTTGGCTTTACTGGCAGGCAAGAGATGCAAGCTATGATAAATTGGAGGCTTCACAAGCAAGCTTGCACAGTGATTGCTCATTTTCTGCATCCAACAGTAAAATACATTTCTTCAATGGCATCATTTGCACCACTCCCCATTTAATGTAGTGAACATCAAAAAGAAAACAATGCTGTAGAAATAATAACTATGCACTACAATAAGAAACAAATAATTTATTATGTTCAACTGAATCTCTTGTATTTTATGGCTCAACAGTCATTAGTGATGGGCGAATCTCCCGCGTTTCGCTTCGCCGAAAAATTCTCGAATTTCCAGAGAAATTCGCGAATTGGCGAAAAAATTTGCGAAACGAGTCACGCGTCGTTTTTGACGCGCGTCGCCTCAATCGCGGCACGTCGTTTCCGACGCGAAAAACAAATTTTTCGGCGGCAAATTTTTGCTGGCGTTTCGTGAATTTATTCGCCAGCTGCGAATCGCGGGAATTCGCACCGATATGTATGATTGTATGAGTGCCCCATGTCATAGGTTCATTAATATCCCCAAGAGCAAAACAGTGTTCACTTCTGTTAACCCAATAATTGCTTCAGTTTCTGAAACCATTTACTCTACTCTTACTTTAAAAGGTATTGATTTTTTCTTATTTATATAATTTCAAATGAGTGTTCAGTAATAGATACATTGTATTTCAGATTACCCATACAGGTATAGGATCCAGAAAGTTCTGAATTACTGAAAGACTATATCCCATAAACTCTGTTTAATCCAATCCAATTTTTCTGTAAAATAAAACAATACCTTGCACTTGAGCAAAGCTAAAAGACAATTAATCCTTATTGAAGTCAAAACCAGGATATTTTTTTAATTTAATGTTTACATAATTTACTAGTAAATTTAAGGTATGAAGATCCAAATTCCAGAAAGATCCATTATCCAGAAAACCCAAGGTCCTGGGCATTCTGGATAACAGGTCTCATACCTGTAATACTTATTGATTGACTCATTCCAAGATGACAGTAGTTGGATGTCTATGTTTTACAATTAAGCTGGCCATAGACGTAACAATTCCGATCTTTCTCGGGAAAGATCTTTCCAAGAAAGATCGTTCGTTTCAACACACACGTATAGAGCTGAATCGTCAGATATACAGGTAGAAACAATAGAATTCTACTTGTATCTGACGATTCAGCACTAACAATGGCCGATGTTCAGGGAGCTTTCAAAGGCATCCGATCAAAATTTTCCATCCAGTCCGATCAACCAGCCGACCGATATCTTAATCCTCTGACGATGTCGGTCGGCTCATTTCCCACCATACACGCACCGAATATCGTACGAAAATTCGTTTCGTACGATATTATCTGTGCGTCTATGGCCACCTTAAGATAACAGGTGGGATTAGCAATGTCCTACAAATACACAAACTATGAAAAAGCCTACATTGTCAATTTGACATTTGATACCTCTACACTTACACTTAGCAGTCTTGCTACCACTTTAACTCTCTCACCATCTCATCCCTGACCTATCATCACCTTTTCTTTGTGCTAAAATACTCCTCTACCCTATAGTCAGGGCACATTATTATAGGCTGTTCTGCCTTGAACACATTCACTTGCTTGACACCATTAAACTAATTTGAATGGGGATTGTAACAAGAATTGTGGTATTGAAAGATAAAGAAAATGGTGCATTAGCTGATCTGCCTGCTCAGCACACATAAACTGGGCTTAAATGCTGTAAATATACCAGACCAGCCTGTGTTTAAAAAAATGAAAGAAAGTAGGAAATCTGCGAAGACAATGTAGCGTGAATACATTACCCTTCCGCTGCCTCAAATGGAAACATTTACAGCTACTAATTGTGATTGGTCTGTGTAGTAATTATTTATTAATGCTCTGCTTCAGTGAAGCATTCTAACCAAATTAACATCATCTATGTGTTTTATTATTAGTTTTCTCTAGTTTTAATTTTTATTGAGACATTACAAGTGCGCTTGAACCAACATTGTAGCAATATTTTATGCTCTTTTGGACATGGTTAACATGGAAATGTAATTAATGGTATCCTACACCTGCCATCCCTTCTATTTGTTTTTCTATATTCTAACATACACCGTTTTACTGTTTATGTTTTGAATGGCTTTCCATGTTCACCATCAGATATGGAGATTGGCAAATTGATTTGTTTGAATGTTGATTTGTGGTGGATCAGTCCATCAATAAACACCTTGATTCAACAGCAT